>BGKB01000193.1:0-115864 GCA_003116975.1 Aurantiochytrium sp. KH105
CTGCAGTAGCGCAATTCGGTAACCTTGTGGAACCTGAGTGCGAAGTCGTCTCTCTTGCGAGCGAAATCCAGAAAGGACAGCATCAAGCTTGCCAAGGAAATCATGTCAGCGCAGAAGAAGCTCTTCGATCGAGTTTTGGTCCAGTCGAAACAGACATCTCCCGTCTTGATCAGTTGCAGGGAAGGTGGCTCGATGAAACGAAAGAGTTGCCTCTCCTTTTCGTCGATGCAAGCCATGGAGGCCTTATAATTCTTTCTAGAGGAGAATCAAGGTGGTCTTCTAGCGCTATGCAGGCATGCGCACGCAGACTCGCTGCTGTAACAAGCGGCAGCTCAGTTTCCGTGGTATCTGCGTCTCGTTTAGATCTTGCCGAAACCTGCGTCTATGAGATCCTTGACCGGGCTGGGGAGGTTCTTGGCAAGGTGAGTAACACGACTGACTACTGCTCGCGTGCCTTTAGTATCCGCTCGGGCGCGAAGCGGCATTTGCAGGTTTCCAAAAAGTTCGTTCATGTCGTCAAGGTGCATTTAACCGTGTCTAAAGATTATCCTCTCAAGGCGTGTCCATTACCATTGGATCTGGCGCCACCTCCAATTGCGCAAAGACTCTCCGTGGAGGCTCAACACCCACATAGCTTTCTCAAGACCTGGGAAGGGAGCCTGACAGTGGATAAAAGTGCCTGCGATGCAGGGCTCGAGCTTTTAGAATTCTGGCTTCGTCGTAACTCTTACGTGGGAGGTGCAACGCTTTGTGCGGAACTCGAAAGTCGCGCGCGCGCCCTCGTGAGCCTTTGTCAGAATTCACTCTGCGGCATCCAATATCCAGCCATTCTGCGATGGCTTGCGCTAATGGAAAAGCTGCACAGCAACTGAGCCGGTGTCTAATTTTTTCCCTATTTCGTTTGTGAAATTACCTTTTAATCTGTGTTCCCAGGGGCCAAGTCCGGGCATTGCTTGCCTTTACACTACCTATGTCTCGGATGTAGTCCTTTGGACCGCGGCACCTACGTCACCATCGCCCCGTCTTTAGGCCATGTACCCGAGTCCGTTTACCACCTGACATTACAATTCAAAGCTGGAATCGAGCGAGAAAAGTACCGGCCGTATGCAACGCTAAGGTATTACGCGATAAAAGTCGCTGCGTCATAGAAAATCAAAAAAGACAACGTGCATCCTGATGATTTTGGCCGCGCAAGGCTTTGATCATTGAAATCGTCATCATCAAAAGCTCACACGCACAATAGCTGAGTACTTGAGCTGATGGCCTTGGACGGCGCGGTGCGCTACCCTTGAAACAAATTCTGGAAAAGTGTTCATCAGAACAGTTTGAGCAAACGCCACGTTATTCTCACGATCGCGATTGCAATAAGGGCTTCAGGCCAAACGATGCATTCCACATATGGCCGCAGGGCAACCAAGACCGCTGCAAAAGGTGATTCTGTCTTTACATCATAATCACGCCAACCGTGTGCAGCCAAAAACTTTTGGACGCTCTGGTCCTTTGGCCGAATCTCAGGGAGATACTGTCTCTCACTTGCCATGTCGCGCACCCACCACTCCGGTTCGGACATGTTTTGCGTGTACGCAAACTCGAAGTGTTTGGCGCGTACAGCTTGTATAGGTTTCTCTTTAGCGAGCGCGTAGAGTGACGGAACGAGATCGTACACGTCATGTGAGCCGCGGAGAACTTTATCAGCAAAATGAACGGTCCAAGGGGCGCTCTGGTAATTTGACAGCGCCGCAAACCACATTTGCCAATCAAGGCGTGGCTGATGAGGAGTGACGAAGCGCGGAGCTTCGTCAGGTGCACCTGGTTTGTATAGAAAGTCCACTTCGTGCCACTCGCCGGAAGCGAGCTCGACCTCAAAGACGACTTCTGGCCGTGCCACTTGGCCGTGCGCGCCAATGCCTGTCATCCGTCGAAAAAGCCCATAGCTATGAACAAGCCCAATGGGTTCTCGTGTCTGCTGATATGCCCAAATAATGCTGCCGGGAACGAGTGCCGAGATACTTGGCTGATCGAGGCTGGTCAGTGGAACTGCAGAGATGCAGGCCACAAAGACGAGGACGCTGCATGTAAGAAGCGTCCCCAATGTTGCGCTTGCAGATGCCAGAAACCGGCGGGGGCGGCCCGCCGCGATCTGCTTCAAGGTGTCCACGACAGTGTCGTTGATATCGAGTGCAACAGCTCCACCAAGCACGAGAGTCTGATAGCCGAGAATCCAGGGGAGTGCTTGTTTTACATGAGCCTGCAAGGTTTTTGGATCGGCCTTCCAAAACATGAGCGGGGCCTCATTCTCCATTTCCTGAACGAGAATAGCAAAAGCGAATACCAAAACACATGCCAAGAGAGCACTTGTCGCTACAAATGGGTTGGAGGTGCGCGTTGCAGCAATGCCCGCCAGCACACCGAACGCCAGAAGAAAAACGGGAAGTGGAATTGTTGCATCTAGCTGGACGAAGGTTGACAACGAGTAATGCATGCACAAGGCGAGACTAGCTGAAGCGATGAGCCATGTTCCCGCGAATGTGCTCTCTGCGCGAGAAATTGACAATGCGACGAGATGAAGCGGGCCGTCGCGTTCCAGATCTGCATTGCCCTGAGAAGAAGCGACGACATCTGGCGCGAGAAGCGATAGACAGAGCACAACAGTGAGAATGTTGAAGAAGTTGTAGTTTCCCGTTAGCATGATGCCAATCTGAAGAATGACCTGCAAGAGGAAGCCCAAGATGCGCGCAGTCCGAAATGGCGCGAGAATGAGAAAGGTCGCTGGGATCTCTATCAAGAGCGTGGCCGCCACGGAAAAGCGCAGCACTGCAGACGGAGTGAAGTTTGCTGCGTACCATGCGAGTGGGGTGGGAAGACACTGGGATGCAAAATGGTAGTCGAGCGCAGTCAATGACAGCCACGTAGGACAGCCACTCTGGATCTTGACAATTCCACTCATAAACATGAGCTTGAAAAGCAGGAAACGAATGCTCCAAATCCCCGCCCGAGGCGCGCGTTTCATCGCAAGCCAGACACAAATAAACCCGGCCTCAAGCAAGAGAATGTCCCACTGAAACGAGAGAAAAATGCGTCCTCGTTGCTGCAAGACGCCGTAGAGAATCCATAGGGCGGCCATGACCACGCAATTCTTGGAGTCAGCAAGGGTCGCGATAATGGCAATACCCGTTCCAAAAAGGAGCGCAAGTTCACAGGCCTCGCTCACGCCCATCCAAGCTGGCATTTCTTGCGCAAAGTAAGCGATTGGGTCGATATGATTTGCGGACGACTCGACTTGCACCGGTACAAGACCATTTGGACCAAAGAGGCCCGGCCACTGCACAAAGAGGCTTGCAAATGCCCACAAGTAGCATGTTCGCATTCCAGCAAGGATCCAAGACTCTATAGGGGTTTCTCGGAACGCGTTTGTCCGCATCATCGACTTCATCTTTACCTCGACGGAAAGTCCTCGTATTGACTCCCTTGGTCCAACTTGAGCAATCACTTTGGCTCCAACTGTCGCTGATGATGATAATGATGACTAGGGCTGGTGTCGCTGCTCTTGCTCTTGCTTCAGCAACAACGGGTTTGCCTGAAAGAACAAGATACGCTACGTGCCCTTCGTGGCGACGACAACGACTGTGAGGTCTTTTAGCTGCAGCGCTCAAGGCCAGCGTCCTTTCAAGAGCACCTATTGTGCTCTAGCGACCGGTGTGTGGGGCCCCTTATCCACCCACGTACTCACGCTCAGGTCCACTTCCCTGCCGGCCGCTCGACTCGACTCTCGAGTTGCGGTTTGTTCGTAAAAAGTGAAGTGGTGTCTCGACGCTCGCGCTCTTCGTTGAGATTGAATGGTACAGATAGCACTTTTGAGGGTCAAGACGATGCGGCAAAGCGGCAAAGCGGCAATACTTTCGTAAACTTCGCGGACAAAGGCGGCGGGCCACGCCTTCGAAGAAGCCATGACCGCGCGCGAGCAGGAGCTCGAGCAACGTGCCGAGGCCGCGGAGCGGCGAGCTGCACAACTCGAACGCAGAATCACCGAGCTCCGGCGGGAAGCCCTCCTGCCTTGCCAAGTATGTCAGGATGCGGGCGCGGACGCGAGCCGCAGGGTCAGCGCGGAGCAGTGGGAGCTGCTCGTGGACACCTTGCTCCTGGTGGAGCCCATTTGGGAGCGCAGCAAGGAAACCAGAGTTGAGTGCATTCGGCCAAATCGCGAGAACCTCGACCTCGATCCCGTGGCACTCGTGAAAAAGAGCTCCGCGCTCATTGCGGAGCTCCAAGACAATCTTGAGCGCTGCGAGCGTCTGCGCGAGGCCGCCAACGAGGCAGACTCGTCGCTGTTTTCGCTTTTCCCCTTTAGCGCCGGGACCTTTAAGCGTGCTGCAACATTTGATCTTGAGCGCATGCAAGCCACACCGGCTCGCCTTTCCACTGCTGACGCGACTACATCCGCGTCGAGGGCGGAGCCCGCTGAAGATGCCTTATTGGGGTCTTCTCCTCTTCGACAGCCAAGTGCTTCCAAATTGTCGCGGGAGTCATCTCTTCCGTCCTCATTGATGATGCCGTCTTTGTTGTCGTCACGGCCGCTCAAGTCGGCCTGGTCATTTTCTGGCACAGGCTTCTTCAGCAGCCGCAGCTTGACGCAAGACATGAAAGAGCAAGGAGGAAGCAGCCGAGGAGAAGACAAGGAACGCTACAAAGTGGCAACTGCAAGGGCTTCGCACTTGATGATGGAGATGGCAGCGAGTCTGCTCGATTTACGACTGGAAGTTAATTCTTATATACAGGAGCTCGTCGAGCAGGCAGCAGCGCGCGACCATGCCTTGACTGTCTCACGAAAAGACGATGCAGAATTGCAGCATCAGCAGCAGCCTCAACAGCAGCAGCCGTCGCAACAGCGTCTTGAAGAGTCCGTTTCAAAGAGGCATGATCAAGATCACAATCAGGAGGTACTCATGGATGACTTTTTGAACGAATCTGAGCTCGAGGCGGACGCAGCCGAAGTGGAACTGTGACGCTCCACTCCCCACCCCCTCCGAGGTTGCATTATATAGTGGGCGCTTGTACACGCACACGCACACGCGCACGCACACGCACACACGAGGAGGTATGCCCTGCATTTCGCCTTGGTGCAGCGACAATTCTAGTAGCCGTTCAAGTGCTCCTTGACGGCACGTCGGGTTTCTTTGCCGAGGTTGCGGCGTCTCGCTCCTTTTCGCTTTTCAGAGTCATATCCCCAAGATGCGTATGAGCTTGTTCCCTTTTTCAACGTCCGGTGCGAGACACTCGCCTTTGAGAGCACGTAGCGCACCGTGGAGTCTTCCCCTTGGCGCGCAGGTCCGAGCGAAGCCACGTTTCGTGGCTTGGTAACGGCATGCCTGCCATTATGGGCGTCGGGCGGCGCAAAGACGGCTACGCGGAGGCCTCGCTTGCTCATCTCATTAAGATCACTGGGCACGGTCCAACGGAGCGCAACGCAGCGGATATAGGACTTGGCGTTGGTGTTTGCGGCACCTTCAAGCGACTGCAAGCGTTCCTCAAAATTGTCGCGTGGGCCCTTAAAGGTCCCGAGCGGAATCCAAGGTGCACCCGGGTTTGGACGATAGGAAAGTTTGTACTCTGGAAAAAAGAGTTCGTCATGAGCGTGCGCGTGCTTGTTGTCAAAGACGTGGAACCATTCACCCTTCCAGCTCTTGTTTGGGTTTTTGCGCCGAAAGTCATCCAGCCAGCGGTGATCAGGAAAGGTTGCGAATTGTGGCCGGCGCGCGGCGGTACTCACGGCGCACACGGTAACAGGCTGATCAAAGTGCGCCTCGAGCGAAGTCCCCGCGTTACCGTGAAGTGGGGAAAAGAAGGCGTGCCGTTGGCCCATGCGGCACTTGGCGTCTCGGACACGAATACCCTGCGCGGTGTGCATGTTGCTTGGGCGCAGTCTAAAGTCCAACTCGCGAAGGCCTACGTCGGGCGCCTCGGCGGGATAGACTCCAACGGTTCTCACTCGGAACGGATTACCACGCGAGGTCACGGCATAAATTGTGCGGTTGTGGAGCTCGGACTCGCGCTGCTTGGCAAGCGACGCGTTAATATAGCTGTCGTAGACTTCGCCAACAATGGGAAGATCGTATGTAATCTGGTCGTCGCCATTGCAGGTCTTGGACCGAACGGGCGGTGCGAGGGCCAGCTTCTCAAACTTTTGTTCCAAGATCCAGCGCCCCCCTTTTGCAAGGGTCACGGAGGAGCGCAGCTTGGGTGGCGGGCAACCTGCATTGAAGAGAAGAGCATCGAGTGCGGTGACCACGTTGACGCGAGGCCGATGGATTGTCACGATGTCGCTTCCCTCGTCAAAATACCCTCTGCTCATGTGGTCCTTGCGCACGGTACTTTTTCCGTCCCACGCAGCAAACCGCGGTCGTTGAAAACGGGGCGCGACGATGCGCTCAAAGATCTGCATGTCGGCTTTGGCCTCGTTGGCATCCATGTCAGGGTCGACGGCATTATATTCGTACCCGCACGTCGGGCAGCGCGACAGAGCTGTGGCGTAGGAGATGGTCGAGACCGTGGACATTACGTCATTCTCCAGCGCAGCAGCCGATGACACTGCAGCAGAGGATGGGCCAGCAGCATGATTCCGGCCGCTCACAATTGTAAAGGCGGACTCGCAGTCGTCAATATTTGTGAGCGCGTGGCTTGGCGTCGCGGTGGAGCTTGCGACAGAGCTCGCCAAGGAAATCACTGATTTCGCGTCACATTGACAGACTACCCAACTGGCTGATGAAGATGTTCTCGCACGGGACTGGCGCGTGGAGCCGGGGCTGCGCTTGCCGGACTTGCCACTCTTCACTGTCCCCGTACTGACCACAGTCCAGGTGTCGTCATCGCTGATGAGGCTTTTGCTCATGATACAAAGCCCTTTAGCTTGCAGCTCGATTCTTCTGCCGTCCGCGGTAGTGATTGTATTCTCGTAAAATTTCTTTCGATGGTATGGGTTTGACGATGGCGGGCTTGGAGACAGAGTGCGCGAAAGGACCGGCGATGACGTTCCTTCCTTGGTCTGCGTGTTGCGTTTTTTTCGTGCTTTGACAATTCGGTTTTGGATACCCAATGTAGATTGGTTTTCGCTGCGGTCTTGATCAAGCTTGGTTGGCCGTGGTTGCTACCATGGCTACGGCTTGTTCGCAGAATACTGCTGTTTCCAACTCGAACCTGAACTTGAACTCGAACTCGAACTCGGACTCGAACTCGAAAGCTGAATCTGCAGCTGGCTGGTCGCGTGCCCTTCCCGTTCCTGGTCCCAGCGCCAAGGATTTTGACGTTTCCTTCCTCTCGCCCTCTCTCCCCCTCTTTGCTATACGGCGACTGACCGACAGCGAGGCAGCGAAGATCTTATCGCCTCCCCGTGGGTCGGCGTCCGCGCGGTGGCCGCGGCGGCCGCCCGTGCCGCGATCGTGTCGGCGGTTCTCGGGTCAATCCGGGTCCCCGCCTCGAACCGAAGAGTTCCAGGGCCGGAACGGCCGCGGAACCCCGGACCTGCCTCGCTAGCGCTCGCTGGGGGGCGGCCAGCGCTCGCTGGAGGGCGGCGAGAAAAGAAAAGGAAGATGAAAGAAAGGCTTGGCGCAGAGAGCAGAGCAGAGCGGAGCGGAGCGGAGCGGAGTAGAGCGGGAGGCGGCGATGAAGCAGGAGCAGGGCACGGGCGCGGAGATGGCCGGCGGCGGCGCCAGAGCCCGCACGGCGTGCCCGTACCTGGATACGGTGGACAGGAAGAGGCTGAACTTTGACTTTGAGAAGATCTGCAGCGTGACCCTCGAGAAGCAAAACGTCTTTTGCTGCCTCGTGTGCGGCAAGTATCTGCAGGGAAAGAGCCATGGGACGCCCGCCGAGACGCACTCGGTGCAGGCTGGTCACTACGTGTTCATGAGCCTCGAGGACGGCAGGGTCTTTTGCTTGCCAGACAATTACGAGGTTGTGGACAGCTCCTTGGACGATATTCGGTACAATCTGCATCCGCGTTTCACGAAAGAGGAGATCCAGGATCTCGACAGCACCGTCCTGAAGAAAGCGGATGTTTTTGGCGTAAAGTATCTCCGTGGTATTTCTCCCATGAACGACATTGGCCGTGCCGACTACATTAACGCAACAATCCAGCTCCTTGCGCGTGTGGTGCCGCTGCGCGATTTCTTCCTTTGTGAGGAAAACTATCGCACCTCGCGTTCTGCCGTCGTCCACACCTTTGGCAAGCTTGTTTGTAAACTGTGGAGCAGTCGTAAGCTAAAAGCGAGCGTCAGCGCCCACGAATTCCTGCATGCCGTCTCTTGGGCAAGCAAGAAACGCTTCGAGATTGACTGCCAGGCAGATGCGGCTTTTTTCATCAAATGGCTCATGCACGAGCTACATATCGGTATTGGGGGCTCGCACAAGCCAGGTTCGAGCATAATACACAAGTGTTTCCAGGGCGAAGTCCGCATTGAAACAGAGGTACTCGCCTCGGCAAAGGACGTTTCCATCATGATGGATGACTTTGAGCGTGCCAAACGTGAAAACACGAATGAGGAAAGCACAAAGAGTCTCAACAATAGTAGTAGTAGCAGTAGCAGTAGCAGCAGCAGTAGCAGTAGTGGGGACCGTGGCAATGGCAGCGGACCAATTGCTGCGCACGGAAGAAGAATTGAAGGCAAGAACAGCAACAAGGGTCAAGACGCGCAAAGAATCCAGTCCAAGACCTTGCCTGCGCTCATGTTGTCGCTCGAGCTACCGGCATCGCCACTTTTCAAAGAAGGCCGAGAAGGCAAGTCGCTCATTCCGGAAATCGATATTCGCGAAGCACTGCAGAAGTTCGATGGCATACAGTTCTTTGACACGGTGGTGGACGGCAAGATCCATCGAAGAAGGTACCGCCTCGTTCGGCTTCCTCCCTACCTATTGCTGCACATGAATCGTTTCTCCGAGACAAAATTCTCCGTAGAAAAGAATGCGACGATTGTGGATCTCTGCATCCACAGCCTTGACATGGCTCCCTATTTGGCGCACGAGAGTGTCGGAGGCAAGCCTGCAGCAACAAGTTCGCGGAAACGCAAGCGGAGCGGGCATCCGGACTTTCCCTTGACAGTTCCATCTCTCAAGTCTCCCACCTCCTCAAAGTTTAACCTCATTGGCAGTCTGTGTCATCAGTCTGCTGATCCCTCTGCCTTTGCAGAAACTTCTGAGGGTTCTTCTGGGTCGACAACTTCTGGCTTTGCCTCGAACGGCGCCTCTGCGGTGGGCTCACACGCTGGCGCGCGGGAAGGCACATCCTATGTTCCTGCAGTGCAAAATGCCACGTACCTTGCACATGTGTACAGTAAGCCGGACTCGCAATGGTATGAGCTTCAAGACCTACGCACCCAACCTACAGCCCCTGATCTCGTTGCGCGCGCCGAGTCATATCTTGCTCTTTATGAAAATCTCGCACTCGACACCGTGTCCTCCTCCTCGTAAAAGTCGAATCCCTCTGCTATAAGGCTATCGCGAGCGCCCGAATCCTTTTTATAAATGAAATGAAATTATCATCTTCATCGTCTTGCCTGCCTTGTGCATGCTTGCATCCTCCATGCTTGCATCCTGCATGCTTACTTGCTTGCTTGCTTACTTCGACGACAACTACTACGTGCGTAGTCGTATTCCCCCCGGGCCGCATCGCGCGCATCTCGTTCCTTGCAAGCGGTTCCTTGCAAGCACAGTCGAGCTTGTGCCTGCGTTGCGCAGCGCGCATGCATGCCGCCGGTCGGTCGTTAGGTGAAATGAGTGATGTGATATCAAGGTAGAGTGAGACGCGTGTCGCAGGCGGTGGTTAGGTGCCCGCCCGCCCGGCGCACGGGGTCTGGCAGAAACGCAACTAGTCGAGCAGCGTCGCGGGCGAGGCACGCTCGGGGGCGCAGCGGGCGCGGACGCAGCGCCCGGCAAGGGACCGAGCGAGGGAGAGAGGAGGCCGCGGCCGCGGCGCGTGCCCGAGCGCACGAGCGCTCGTGCGTGCGTCAGGCGGTCGGTCTTCAGGAGGCAGATATCAATCAATCAACCTCGACCCTCGACCTTCGACCCTCGACGGCGAATCCAATCAGTCGAGTCAACCGTGTCCGTGTCCGTCTCGACGAGGACAGGGAACCATGGCCAAGAAGGGCGGCCTCTTTGCGTTCGGCTTCGGAGCGACCGCGACGCCAAAGCGCACGGGAAACAGTGCCGGCGGCGATAAGGCGCAGACCGAGGCCAAATCCAAGACGAAGGCAGCACCCTCGTTGACAACAAAGACGACCGAAAAGGTCAAGGTGCAAGAAGAGAAGAACCCATCTGTACTCGATGAAGACGACCTCTATATGGCAGCAGCCGAAGCGGCAGAGCGCAAACTTGACAATGGCGTCCGCGTGAACGGGCACCTTACGAAAAAGATGAAGCTCGATCCTCCTAGATCGACAGCATCGACTGCGAGCGCCGCCAAGTCCACTTCTCCCGCCAAGAGCGAATCTGCCGCGACGCCGCGCAAGGCCGCCAAAGCCAGCGGGCGCAAAGCCAGCGGGCGCAAGGCCAAGCAACAAACCAAGAAACGCAAGGTTCTCATTGACAGCGACGACGAGGACGAGGACTTTGCAGAAGCCGACAATGATGATGAGGATGACGAAGACTTTGTGATGGATGCTAACGCTGCCGCGAGCGATGGCGAAGAAGAGCTCGCCGACCTCGTAGAGAGCAGCGGAAGCGAAGCGGAGCTCGGAAGCGATTGCGACGACGACGACGACGACGATGATGAGCAAGCGTCGCGTTCGAAGAAACGCAAGTCCAAGGTTCTCCAGAAAAAGAACTCAAGTGTAAACAGCGCAACAAGCGGTCGCTCTACGCCTCTTGTCACGCCGCAAAAGGCACCGAGGTCAAAGTCCATGCAAGCATCGTCGTCCTTGCGCAACGCTGCTAGTGCATCCAAGAGCTCTGCTCGAAGCCCAACATGGTCGCCCGTTTCGGGTATTTCGGGCCTAGCGACGCCGCCGCCGCGCAAATTCAACGCAGCTTCCGCTTCCACGGCGCCCTCTTCGCCTCGCGTAGGCGTCATGGATGCCGGAGAGCATGAACACCATTTTCTGCCGTGGCTCAGCGCGGAAGGAATCCGCGACGCGCAGCGGCGGCGGCCCGACGAGCCCAAGTACAATCCGACCACACTGCATGTGCCGCAAGCGTATTTCGAAGGCAAGGCGAGCGCTCACTCTGCGCACTTGCAAGCGCGCAAGATCACGCCCGCGATGCGCATTTGGTGGGACTTCAAAGCGCAGCTCCTCGACTGCGTCCTCTTTTACAAGGTTGGCAAGTTTTACGAGCTGTACCACATGGACGCCGACACGGGCGTTCGCTATTTGGACCTCATGTACATGAAGGGTGACACCGCGCACTGTGGATTCCCAGAGGCGGCCTATGGCAAGTACAGCGAAAAGCTCGTGGCCCTCGGTTTCCGCGTGGCGCGCGTGGAGCAGATCGAAACGCCCGAGATGATGACGCAGCGCACGGGTAAAAAGACTGGCTGCGTAAGACGCGCCATTTGCTCTGTGCTCAGTCCCGGCACGCGCACCCTTACCGTCCGCGATGGTGACATGAGCGGCGGCAGCATGTCGCGTGTCCAGTTGCTCGCACTTTACGAGATGCCTTGCAAGGAGACGACAAGCCCTGGTACAGCAGATGTCACCTTTGGACTCTGCCTTGTGGACCCTACGACGGGTCACTTTTCCATTGGCCAATTCAATGACGCAGCAAATCGCGCGCGCCTGCGCATGCTTCTTGCGCGCGAGAGCGTTGCCGAAGTCGCGTACTTTCAGGACAATCTCAGCGAAGCCTCAGCCTCTGTCCTGCGGCATATGCTTCCGAACGCCCCTGGGTCCTTTGGCTCCGTACTCCACACTGAAGTTCCGAGCACGCTGGACGCGACCGGCCGCGAGGCATGTCTCGCACGTGCCAAAATGTGTGCAAAGAACCTGACTCAGCAGCGCAAGCTTTACTTTAAGGGCGATGGCATTCCTGAAGGAGCTTTGCGCGAGCTTTTCGAGGTCAGCGACTCTGGCGGTCTCTCGCCTCGCAAGGGCCTAGAAGCTTCTGCTGCGGCCCTCGAGGCCACATGGGAGGTGCTCTCGCGCGCGCTCATTGACTATGATCTCTTTTCCATGCGTCTCTTTCGCATGTACAATCTCCCGGGAACCCATGACGAAGATAAGGCATCATCCTCGGGTGCCGGTGCTGCTGGTAGCGACGCCGATGCCGGCGACAATGTTGGCGATGATGAGGCGAGTGATGTGGCGCGACCCATGGTTCTGGATGGCCAGGCCTTGTCGAACCTGGAGGTTTTTGAGAACTCGGCGTCAAAACGTCGTGAAGAAGGAACGCTGATTGCCTTTCTGGACAAGTGCAAGACCAAGTTCGGCAAACGCCAGCTGCGCGACTGGGTCCGTGAACCCTTGCAGCAGCGCCAAGCCATTCTTCGGCGTCAAAAGATCGTCTCGGCCCTGGTAGCCATGTGGCAGCAAGACAGCGAAACTCTCACTTCGTTTCGTTCGAGCTTGGGAAGCCTTCCCGACCTGGAGCGTCTTTTGCTGCGTATTCATACCATTGGGTTGCAAAAGCCAAAGGACCACCCGGACGCTCAGGCCATCCTCTACGATGCCGCCAAGTACAACAAGAGCAAGATCGAGAGCCTCATCAAGTCCCTTCGAGGAATGGAAAATGCGCAATCCGCTCTTGGGCGATTGGGCGAGGCCATCGAGACGTTGCGTGCGGCCGACAAAGAGACTTTTGGCTGTCTCGAGCGATTTGTCGTGGCTTCAGATGCCACGCAAGCTTCCTCGCCGCTGAGCCCTCTCGATATGGCGGAAGCCCTCGAATTCTTTCAGCGATCCTTTGACGCCGCCAAGGCATTGCGACTTGGGGCGATCGTGCCGCGGCCTGGCGTGGCGGCGGGCTACGATGCAGCCATGGCGGAAAAGGAGCGCATTGAAGCTGCCATGGAGGATGCCTTGCAAAGCGCGCGTGAAGAGCTGGGCGCGCCGCAGAACAAGAGCATCAAGTTCTGGCACCCTGCCACGGCCAAGAACAAGGAGCGCTTTCAGATCGAGGTCCCTGACGCGGTTCTGGGACGCGTCGACGCCCCGCGTGGGTGGAAAATGAAGACAAAAAAGAAGGGCTGCCGCCGCTTCCATTCGGCCAAGGTCATCAAGCTTCTCGACGAGTTTACGCGGGCCGAGATGGCTGTCGAAAACGAAGAGGAGGATGCTACGCGCCAGGTCTTTGAGCGTTTCGATGAGAACCGTGCACTGTGGGCGCGCGCCGTGCGCGCGGTAGCAGATCTCGACTGTCTTCTTTCCTTGGCTCTCGTGTCGGGCAATGGCACGGACGATGCTCCCATGTGCGTTCCTGAGATTGTGGGCCCGGATGCCAATGGGCGAGCGATTCTCGAGCTCACCGAGGCGCGCCACCCGTGCGTCGCGGAGCTTCTCGAGCGCGCGGGGACCAGCTTTGTGCCAAACGACATTGCTGTGGGCGGTGCGCAATCGTGCCTTTTGCTCACGGGTCCCAACATGGGCGGCAAGTCGACCTTGCTTCGGCAGACCTGTATTGCCGTCATCATGGCGCAGATCGGCTGCTATGTTCCCGCCGCGCAGTGCCGTCTGACGCCCGCAGATCGCATCTTTACGCGTCTCGGGGCCAGTGACCGCATCATGTCTGGTCAATCGACCTTTTTCGTGGAGCTTGATGAGACGGCCACCGTCTTGCATCATGCGACACCGACTTCGCTCGTTATTCTCGATGAGCTTGGTCGAGGCACCTCCACCTTTGACGGCACGGCCATCGCTGAGGCTGTTGTGGAGCGACTTTGCGCAGTGGATCTGCGCTGCCGCACAATGTTCGCTACGCACTATCACTCCCTCGTGCAAGACTGTCAAGAGTTCCCTTGGGTGAAGACTGGGCACATGTCGTACTTTGCGGATAGCGAAAAGGACGTGACCTTTCTCTACAAGCTCGTGTCTGGTATCGCGGACAGCCATGGCATGAATGTGGCGCGTCTCGCCAAGCTACCGGAGGCCATCATCGAGGAGGCGCATCAGCAGTCGGAGGCTTTCCAGCGCAATTTCGCGGCCCAGCAAATTCTTGCCAGCCTTCAAGACCTCGCAAACGCGACGCCTGACGCCAAGACGCCCGAAGGCGAAACCCTTGACGCCAAGCTTTTGCAAATCTGGAACCGCGCGCAACGCCTTTTGTCCTCGTGAGGTGATAGATGATACGTGCCTGCTGCTTGCTAGCTTGCTAGCTTGCGTGCCTTCCTGCCTCTCTGTCTGGCTGGACAGGGCCCCATCGTAGTATAAGAGCATAAAAGAGCCATGGAAAAAAGCAAACACACCACGATTCAGTCATGACCAGACCAACAAATGCCCGCTCGACAACTCCGTGGCCGTCACGCCCAGCTCTCCGCGCTTCTTCCACGGCAGTTCTCCCCGTTCTTCGCCCCTCCTCCGAGCGACAGCGAGCGGCAGCGAATCAACTGTGAGGTGCTTGACATGAGCGAGCGACCATCGGCGCAACTTCGCCGCGTACGCCACGCTTCTCCTTCCCCCCCCCCCCCGCCTCCCCGAGGTGCAAGAGCAAGAGCAAGAGCGACACGAGCACGCGGAGAGAAGCACAGAAGCGCTGCAGGAGCAATAGCATCCAACAGCAAGCAAGCAATGTTGACTCGCGGCGGAGAGGTCCGAAGAAGCTGAGAGACGAGCTGAGTCCGCGCAATTCTCAACGCGACTCTGCAGCTGCTGCTCGCAGTCGGGAACGCCAGGCAGCGCAGCGGTCGGAGCCCGACGCGGGAACCCACGCCGCCGCGCCTTCTCCTCCTCGTCTCGCCGCAGCGCGACGACCTCACGGCGCCGCGAGCTCGACTCTCAGCGCACAGCCTTGAGGCTGTCGACCGCGCCTTCCTGTCGTCCCAGCCCGGCCCGACGCCTGCGCCTGCGAGCCCCGCCGCGTCAGCGTCCCGACCGAGACCATAAGATGCGATCGAGATGAGATGCGATCGAGATGAGATCGAGATGAGTTGAGATGAGATGAGACCGAGACGAGTTGAGATGAGATGAGATCGACCTCCAGCGTGCACTGCTTGTGCGTGCATACGCGCGTCCGCATCACTCCGCGCCGCCTTCAAGCTTCGGGGAACGAACGGGCTCGCCCCCCGCGCTTGCTTCCGCGTGCCACGCCGTCGCGCGTCCGTCCATCCACCCTCCGAAGCGAGGCGAGCGTCGGCCGCGCGGCTGCTGTCGTCCGCCGGCGTTGCGGCCTGTGCTGGGCTAGCAGCTGTGCTGCAGCGAGGCGGGAGCGAGCGGTGCGTGCATCATGCATCTTCCCCAACTTGGGACTTCTTGCCTTCGACAGGTCGTCATGACGCTCAGCCTAGCTAAGGAAATGGAAGCCAAGGGGAAAGAAAGAAAGGGTGCGCGCCGCGCGGTGGGGACACCACTGTGGTGGACGGCGTGGGGATGGCGACTGGGACCTCTCGCGCCGGACCACTATAATCATCACCATTACCACCACCACCATCATCATCATCTTCTTCTTCTTCTTCTTCTTCTTCTTCTTGACGTCGTTCGCCGGTGAACAAACGATGGCTTGGCGTTGCGGTGCGCTGCGACAGCGACAGCGACCGTGGCGAGCCCCGTTCTAAGGCGTGGCCGCGAGGTCCTGTTTTTCGGGCCTGCGAGCCTCCTTGTGTTGCGGAAAGGGTCGGTCCATGACAGCTGCTGCTGGCTGCAGACCGAGGAGAGGCTCCGCTGGCGTGACATAAGACTGACAATAATACTACAAGCTTACGCAAGACTCGCTGTCGGCTGCGGCAGCGGCATCGGGAGCGGGCGTCCGCCTTCTTGGCACGAGTGCTTTCGCGTGCGTTTGCTCCTGCTTTGTGCTGAAAACTGTTTCTGTCGCATGATGCCTGCTCGACAGCGACGGCGAGCGGCCAAAGAAGAAGGAGAGAAGCTCATGAGGTCAGAGAGTACCGCGATAATCGGAGCGCGGTAAGGTGAATGTCGTGCAATGATGCTCAGCGGCCACGCCCGTCCAGGGAGGAGGGACATGAGGCCCACTGCCAATGACGGACTGCCTGAGCGGCGAAGCTCAAGAGCGCGCCAACGAGGACACTTCGTCGTCGTCGTCCTCCTCAGAGTCGGTCCGTCGTAGACAGGGTAGGTCCGCACGCACTAATAAAAGTGCTGTCGAGGAGGAGCCGCCGGCGGAGCGACCGCGGACCAAGGTCAAGCAAATCGCCAACCCAACCGCAAATCATAAACCAGATCGAGCAATAAGATACGAAGGAAGGTAACTAGTTAGGTAACGTAGCAACAACAAGCAAAGATGGGCAAGGTCGCAGCTCTTGCCGCCCCGAAGCCGGGCGCCGATCTCGAGTGGCACGAGGTGGAGCGCCGCGAAGTGCATGACGATGATGTCGAGGTCGAGATCAAGTACAGTGGCATCTGCGGCAGCGACCTGCACCAGGTCCGCTCCGAGTGGGGAGACAACTCAGAAATGTTCCCCATGTGCCCCGGACACGAAATGGTCGGCGTTGTCAAGAGCGTCGGCAAGAACGTGACCAAGTTCAAGGAAGGCGACCTTGCGGGCGTGGGCAACTTTGTAGATAGCTGCAGGGAGTGCGGACCCTGCAAGGCTGGCGATGAGCACCTTTGTAACGAGGGCTTCGTCTTCACCTACGCCGGCAAGATGAAGTACGACCATTCGCCGTGCAAGGGCGAGGTCACCCAGGGAGGTTACTCGGCCTCCATTGTATGCAACGAGCGCTACGTCGTTTCCATCCCCAAGAACCTCGACCTCTCCAAGGTAGCCCCCGTGCTCTGTGCCGGTATTACCGTCTTCTCCCCGCTCAACCACTACGGCCTCAAGGAGGGCATGAAGTTTGGCGTCGCCGGTCTCGGTGGCCTCGGCCACATGGCCGTCAAGTTCGCCAACGCCATGGGCGCCAAGGTTGTCGTGCTCTCGCGCGGCACCAAGAAGAAGGACGACGCCCTCGAACTCGGCGCCCACGAATACCTCGACTCGACCGATGAGGATGCCATGAAGGAAGCAGCTGGATCCTTCGACTTTATCCTCGACACCATCTCGGCCAAGCACGCTGTCGCCGACTACCTTCCCCTTCTTGTCGCCGACGGTAAGCTTATCAATGTCGGTATGGCCCCCGAGCCTCTCGAAGTCCCTTCCATGGCGCTCGCCTTCAAGCGTCTCGTATACGCTGGCAGCCTCATCGGCGGCATGAAGGAGCTCCAGGAGTGCCTCGACTTTTGCGGAAAGCACGAGATTCACCCGGAGGTCGAGCTCATCTCCTGCGACAAGGTCAACGAGGCCTACAAGCGCGTCGACAACGCGGATGTCCGCTTCCGCTTCGTCATGGACATGAGCACGCTCAAGAAGCCCGAAGAGTAAAGTACAAGTAGCCTATTCAGAATTTTATAAAGTCTATCCACAAACCAAAATCAATCATGCGTAGCTCACGCTCATCTGAACCGAATATCCAAAGCAGACTGTTTACCATTGTTCCAAACGTACCCGAGAAGTCCCGTTTCTGCCTGGGCACTACTCGCCTCTGCAAAAAACGGTGCAGGTGCCTCGTCACATTCCATATGCTCTGCAAATCCGGACACAAGGACGTGCGCAGCATTGATTCGCAAAAAGTCTAGGCTCGGAATCCGTGCAAGTTGCTCGAGCGTTACTTGCGAGCAAAGGCTCCTTACATCAGCGCCTATTTCCAATCGACGCAGCGCTTTCGGAGACGCTCGTGCCACTGATGACGAAGTCGACAAAGAGGAGGCGGCGGACTGAGGCGATGCACTGAGAAGGTCCACCAAACGCTTCCAGTCAAATACGTTTACATCCGCAATTCGAAGTTCCGTCCATGTCCCGCCCAAAAGGTCTGCCATAAAGTCACCATTGGAAGCAATTTGACAGATTCGCGAGTTCCCATTCAAATTGAGGCGCCGCGCAATGCCCCGAGCACCAAGAATTTCCTTTCCAACGACGGGATCCAAATCGCAGTGAGAAATATCCAAGAGGTCCATCTCACGTGCGTCATTTGCCTGTTGTAGCAAATGCTTGATATCCGCTGTATCCTGCAAAAAGTCCTTGCAATGACTAACATCTAGTACTTCGAGTCGCGCCACTCGTGGTCCGTATGCCTTCACGCTCGCCAGAGACCAGGCCTGGACAAAAACATGGTCAGACCTTCCTCGTGCTCGGGCCATAGAAATTGATGTCACAGACTTATTCGCCAAGAGACTTGCGAGCAAATGGCTGAAATGCTGCTGATGCAGGAAACGGCAATCGCAAAAAGAAACCTCTTGGAGCTTTGGGCTTCGCACAAGAGCACTGGCAACAAGCTTTACGGCTTCTGTCAGCGCAACACACGGCTCGTTGGTATGTTCGATAGAATCATTGAGACGTAGGACTCGCAACGTGGACAGCCGGTCCACCGCAGCAGCCAAGGCTTCCGAGGATCCAATTACGCTTCCAAAAATCGGCAAGTGCGAGAGCGCCAGGACTTCCAGCCGAACAGGGAGTGCCTCGAGGCAGTCCACGAGTTCACTCGGGCCAAGTCCTGTACCCGAAAGATCCAGATCGCGCAAGCCATCAATGCACGCGAGGCTCCGAGGAAGTCGTGGCGCGAGACTGCTCAACGCGTTGAGGGAAATATCAAGTTTTTTTGCCCGTGCTTCAGACATGAAGACACTTGGCAACACCAGACAAAGATCCTTTGCGTCCATGCCCAATGCGCACAGATTAGCCGCGCCATCGGGATGTCGTTGCAGACCGCTTGCCGAGGGTATATGTTTTCTCTCTTCCACCCAAGACTCGTCCTGCATTGCAATCTCCGCAGGAGGCGGAATGCGAATGACGATGTCGAGCTCTTCCTTGAGCTGCTGCGACCAATCGGCCCGTTTCTTCATGAGGTCCTGCGCGGTCCCAAGAAGAGTGCGCTTGCGCAAGCCATCCTTGTGGATCTTGTACTGCAGTCGGGCTTGCAAAACGATCATTTTGGAAAAGGATCTCTCGGTGCCGGCTTCAGCAAGCGCGCGAAGAGTGTCTGTGTCCTTGCGCGGAAGCATCTCACCATCTACCTCTTGCTGGATATCGACAATCTCGTATTTGCGGCCCGTGACTCGAAAGAGAATTGTGCGCGCAAGCTGTCGGACCACTCGCAAGGTATCGGCCCCGATGATGCGCATGCGTTTCTTTCTTGTACCCAACGCTTCTTCCACGCGTCGTCTGGCAAGATCCTTGTCGTCTCCAAAACGTTTGGGATCATACGCTGCAATGGCGAGAGGAAAGAGGCCCAGATCGAGCCAGACAATGTGGAAAAACGGCGCTGGATCCCGTCTGACTCGGTCTGTGCGCGACGCAGACAAAGCGTTCTTTAGGCCATCAGATTGAGATTTCGCTCTCTCGTCTCGAGAACGTTGGGACCCCCCGTTCGAGGCGGCCCGAACCAATGAGGCGTTCTCGTTTTTCTCAAGCTGCTGCTTTTCTCGCAACTTTGTGGCCTCTTGATCCTGCTGCAGGGCCTCCTTGGCGCCAGGTACAATCTTGCACAAGAACTTGAGATCCTTTTCGAGACGTTCGCACTGGTCTGCGCAAGCGTGCAGAGATTCATCGAACTCATTGAGGGCTGTGGAAATGCGATCAAGCTCGTGGTAGAGCTGGTCCGTGGAGAGGGTCGCCTGCTCTGTCGCAACCGGGCTGGCGGCATTCGCCCCCACTTTGCGCCGTTTGAGGCGTGGAAGCGAGCGGTACATCGCATCGCCGACCTCGACGCCGTCCGGGGCGTCCGCAAAGGGGCCCTGGAGACGGCCAAACTTGGCCATGCAGATTTCGCAGTTCTTGCCCTTGTCCGCCCCATGGCAGCAGCTGCCCCCGAGCCGGAGTCTCTTGCAGAGCCGGTCGCAGGCCTCGAGCTCCTCCTGGATGCCCGCGAGGACGTCGCGGAAGCAGCGCACGCCGCGCACGCTGCGCGGCTGCTCGCGGAGGCAGTCGTCGGCCAGGCGCGCGCATGCCTCCACGCGCGTGCCCAGCGACCGCACCCTCGACCCCAGCCTGCTCAGCTCGCTCGCGTCGCCGCCGCCCAGCCGCGCCCCCGCCACCAGCCGCGACAGCGCCGCCGCCGCCGCCTCGCGCTCCATGCCGCGCGCCGTTAGGTCGCTCTCCTTCGGGCTCTGCGCGCTCTCAGCCGGCCGGAGGTCCGCACGCGTGGTACCGCGCCCGGTACGCTTCCCCGGGACCGCCGGGCGCCCCGGTCCCGGTTCCTGGGACCCCGAGCGTCCGCGCGAGGCGCAGTCACAGTTCGTGTGACAGTCAACGAGACCATAAATCGGTAATTATAAAGGCAATGGAGGGAGCTGCATAGGGCCGGTGGAAGGGGCGTTGTTGGCGGGCCTCTGTGCTGATTGTTGAGCCCAACTCGTATTTGGACAATAGTTGATTGTAACCACTCTTAAAGTTTTTACTATATAACCTCTAGGATTGACCATCTGAAATTGTTAGGACAGCTTCGAGCTGCTTTTCGAGTACATCAACGTCGTATTCTTCTTCATCATCATCATCACCATCATCGCTGTCAGTTTAAACACCATCTTCAATCGAGGATTCACTACGATACTCCTCTACGACACGATCGCGTGAAACGATAATCCTCTTCACCAAGTCTCGACCGGAGGGTTGCTCGAGTTTGATGAACTCGGCATCGAGTCTCTGCTTCACATCTTGAAGAGAGGTGTCCTTCGTGTATTGCCTTGCAATGTTTCCTTTCACGTAAGCCCAAATCAGTTCGATGGGCTGCAGATCCGAGTATTGAGGTGGCGTGAAGAGGACGCGATGCCCTGCCCTCTCTGCTGCCTCGATCACTTCCGGAAGCACCTTCTCCTTGATCCAGTTCTTCAGCAGAACTTTCAGCTGCGCAACTGTGCTCGTTGCGTCGTGCGGTATCTGATATTGATAGAGCGCTGCAATGACCTCCGAAACTTGAAGAATACCTGCTTCGTCGTTGGAACACGTCTCGGCTTAGCCTCTCGATTGCCACGATTCGAGACTGGTTGCAGACTGCGATCGCCAGTCTCACTCGTTCGAGAACCAGTCCAGCTCTTTATAAGAGGAGCGAGTGTAGACTTGGATATGCCCAGCATTGCGGACACGTTTGCCATCGCGTTAATCGGCCACTTGCGGCCTGTCTTTTTCTGCGAAGCCAACTGATCTTTTTGATACGCAAAATAAGCGTGTAGAGCCATGAAGCGCTCTTGAGACGTGAGCACCGGTCGTCCACGAGCTTTTCTGATTGCCTGAAGTTCTCCTTCGCAGCCCTCGATGGTCGCCTTTACCCGGGTTTTGACGCTTTCATTCCGCGGACGCCCTTGCTCTTGAGATGGTTATATCCGGCGACGCTTGGGGGACCCGCTCATCGTTTTAGTACACACCCCCTCTTCACCGCAAGTCCGCGTCGTATGCTCGCTGGCGTTGGTCGTAGCCGCGCGCTTCGTCGCGATCTGCACGCCGTCGACTTTTTCCAGTTCATCTTAAAAAGCGCCGCTTCTCGCGTGGACGGAAGGAAAAATTAGAGGCTAATTACCGATTTATGGTCTCGTTGACTGTGAATAACAACAGCACAGAGCGAGCCGGAGAAGCGCAGAAAAGATACTGGAGAGAAAGCAGCAGAGCGGAGCGGAGCAAAGGCGAAGCACCAATTCCGCAACAGCGCGCTGGCAGGCGGAGAGTCGCGGCGCGCGAGCGGGAGCGCGATGGAGGCCGCGGCGGAGGGCGCGCGGGTGAGCGCGTGGGACGTGGCGCGCGTGGAGGCGCTGCTGGAGGCGGGCGAGGAGACGCGGCGCGAGGATGAGCAGCGGCGGCATGGCCAGGACGAGCAGAGCCGAGGGGGAGGAGGACGCCCGCACGTGCACGTGCTCGTGGCGGTCCCCGGAGAGGACGACGACGGCGACGGTGGAGCGGAGGGGCAGGGCGGCGCCGAGGAGGAGGCGAAGGAGCGGCGCAGGAAGCTCGGCCAGGCCGTAGCGGAGGAGCTCAAGACGAAGAGCGTCGCGCTCGCAGAAAGGGAAGTCGAGGTACTGGTCAGGGACGCTTGCGGCGCGGACGCTGCGAGCGGCGCGGACGCTGCGAGCGAGGCCGCAGCCGGAGGAAGACGGCAACAGCTGATCGTGGCGACGGGGACGGCGGGGCTGGAAGACGACGCTGGCGACGCGAGGGGCAAGCCAGATATCCTTCTTTGGAGTCTGGCGTGGAAGAGATTCGCAGTGTTCCCGGCCAATGAGGAGCTCCCCGAGCCAAGTGAACTCGCGACGCTCGTCGAACTGAGTGGCCCATCTCCGCCCGACACGTCCAACTGGCGGTGCCTTAGCGATGAAGACGTACGCGGTATGCGCGAAGCGTGGTCAGAGGAAGACCTCACTGCCCTACACAGCAGCCTCGTAGACGGAATCTTTCTTCGCTCCGGAGGCAGACCCTGGCAGAACGCCTCTCCGTACGTGCTGACGCACTTCGCGCGCCACATGGTCGCTGCCGACCGGCGCGCTCAGGTTTACTTTCTCGTGGTAAACGTAAACTGGGTGCTTGCCAAGCTTCTTTGCAACGAGGATGCCGTCTTTCGTAGCCTTGTGGACGTGGATCTGACAATCGCAGAATCCGAAGCCCCGCAATGCGTCAGCGCCATATCACGCGCCGTTCGTAGCTCGCGTGCCCTTGTCCTGAAGACAGACCCTGCCCACAGAAAACAGCTTGCCAGCGAACTACTGTGGAATAAGCTTGCCGGGGTACAAGCCGGAGGCGATCGCTATTTCCACATGTTTGTGCACAACCTCTCTTCACTGCGAAAACTTCTCGCTGGACAGAGTGGCGGACCCTGTGCGCGCTGGCCTGTTCTTGCAAGCGCAATGGATCCCCTCATGCATCGCTATAAAGGTCTCGATCTCGGCTTTTTGCAATCCATCTCTGGCACGGGCCGTCCCCAGCGCTTTGCCTGCGCGGGATCCAAGGGCATCTTAGCGCTTGTGTCTTCTGAGACGGGACACATTCTCTCCTCTACGCCAGCGCACGCTGGTTGGGGCATCAACGGCCTGCAATTTGTCCCCGCGCTCGATGTCCTCGTTTCGGCCTCGCTGGACACGACCTGCAAGCTTTGGCGCCTCAACGAAGCGAGCGAATTTGAGGACGTGGCCACCTTTGCCGAACACAAGGACTCTGTTCGAGCGCTCTGCTGCACGGGTTCATTTGCGGCCTCTGGAGCAGACGATGGCACGGTCCTTGTTTGGAGCCTGCCAGACTGCAAAGTCTTGCATAGCTTTCAAAATGCTCACCAAGGTTGGTGCCTCGACGTGGACTTGGCCATGCCGCAGGATTTCCCAAGCTCCGAAGATTACCTGCTACACGTAGCGAGCTGCGCCGACGATGGACTTGGGCATGTCTGGATCAACCTGCGTTCGGCCGACAATCCTGACCCGATCGTGCTTCGTGGCCATTCGAACAATGTGACAGCCATCCGTTTCCTCGGCCCGGCCACTGCGGAGCAAGCTTCTTCGATGCTGCGAGTTGCCACGGGATCGGCAGATCTCACAATTCGGATTTGGGGTCTCTCCGACTGGAACGAAGGCTCGAGCACCAGCGTGCAGACACTCGTCTCCCTTGCTCAACACAAGGGCGAGATCCGCTCTCTGTGCGTGTGGAATGACCTCCTTGTTTCCGCATCGTCCGATCGCACTCTCAAAGTCTGGCATATTCCAGAAGATACAGGCGCTGCTGGCGCAACGATGGTCGCTGATCTCGTTGGTCATGCCGACGCTGTCAATGCCATTATTCGTGTTGATGAGCAATTTAGCTCTTCAGAGGCTGCAGGACAGAGCGGCTTCGCCTTTCTTAGCGCTAGCGATGATAAGTCCGTGCTCTGGTGGGATGTTGAAGGCCTCGAAGAGGAGACGTCCGCGCTTCGCACACAGCAGCCGGATGCGGGTGGTGAGTCTGACATCGCCGGACACAGCGAGGCGCCCACCGAGGGGACAGAAAGCGAGAGCGAGAGTGATGAGCACCAGCTCCGCAAAGCAACCGTGACCGCCCTCTCGGTGACTCCTGAGCACCACATATATGGATGCAAGACGGGGACTGTCTTTGTTGTTGAAGCGTCGACAGGCCTTGTTGCGCAAAATATCAAGGCGCACGCCGGAGAGGTGAGCGCAGTTTGTGCCAACGACAATGTGGTTGCAACGGGGAGCGGTGATCAAACCGTCATTCTTTGGGACAAGCAAACGTGGAAACAGATTTGTAGCTTTGGGGCTCATATCTCTCGCGTGGAGGCCTTGCGCATTGATGGCAACCTACTCTTTTCGGGTGGGCGTGACAAGTTCGTGCACGTGTACGATCTTGAGACCTGTAAGATGGTGTTCCGACTTCGAGGACACAAGGATACTGTCACGGCGTTTTCTGCAGTAGGCGGAATCGCTGCGGTGAATCTCGAAAAGGTGTTTCTCTCCGCCTCAGCAGACAATACCATTCGTAAGTTTCCAGCCAGGGTCCCCCCCTATTATCATTTAAAAAATTTGATAGGCAGGCGCGCACACGCGCACGAGTGGGCAAAGGGGAAGAGAGGAAATGGGAAGAAGGGGATGCGGCGAGGGTACAAGAAGAATTTGTGAATAAGTGTGACTGACGTCTGAGAAATAATACGAGAAAACAGGATGCTGGAATCTGGACGATGGTCTAGAGATCCGTATGCTCACAGGGCACGAGGCCAGCGTTCAAGGCGTCGAACACCTTGGCCCTGTCGAGGACAAGGAAGTTGTTCTCTCTTATAGCTCAGATGGCTCAATTCGTACGTGGGATTTGGTGTGGGGTCAGCCACTCCGCGTCTTGCAGTCGTTTACTTGCCCTGTGCTAGGAATGCAATTGACGGCCTCGCGCCAGCTCGTCTACGCATGGACTCGTGCCGGCCAAGTCGGGGCCTGGGACGTTGTCACGGGCGAGAAAGTGTTTTCCTTTCAGGCCCCGCAAAGCGATGCAGCAGCCTTGGTCGACCCAGACCATGTGTTCACCGCAGGCGCTCTTCTCGACCGCAAAGATGCGCCCAATCTTGTCATTTGTGGATTAGCGCATGATCAAGGGGCATTGCTATTGCAGGTTCCCTCCTCGAATGCGCCAGAGGAGAAGGCTATAAACGACGTCGTCATGGTGCTCGATTCTCGCTCCTCCTACGGCCAATTCGACCATCCGTGGTTTATCGGACCTATTGAACAAATCGCCTTTGCCAATCGACATGCGAGTAGTGCTATATCGACGACGGATTCTAGTGCATCGCAATGCTCTTTCATCGCCGTATTCGCTGCCGCTGGCGTTGCGATGCTCGATGTCAACGTATGAGATGAAGAGACCACGCAGCCAGATTGGTCTCGTATTCGTGTCTGTGCGTCCTCCAAGCTACACATGTGTATCGTGAAAAGGTATTAAAATTAGAATGATTGCTTTTCTGTTATGATGCCATGAACAAAGTGGTCCTGGGGTAAGTTCGTACACATCTTGATTCCTAAGACGATGAAGAGGAAGAAGTAGAGTTTGCGAGAAGACCGTCCTCGAGTACCATGACAAACTCCTCAAAGTCCTTGCAACGATTCTTGCTCGTCTTGGGACAAAAGTACTGCGAAGCGAAAAAGGCATCGGTAACGCAAACGCCGAGAATGGTCGCAAAAATACGCAGCTCCCAGCGCTTCGATGCAAGGCACCCGTCAAGGTTCAAGAGCTCGTGCTGATAGTAAGAGTGCAGGTCGATGGTCGAGGCGTTCGGATAGTATTCGGCAGACATGGCGTCGCGCGGAATCTCGATCGCAGCGGAAGCATTCGCGCTGTTAAGACTCTTGCGCCGTTTCTTGAGGCGAGGGGCGCCGGCGCCTGTTGTGCCACATGTCGAGACGAGTGGCTTGGGCTTGCCATCATTCCACCCGGCGGCATACGTGGTAACCCCTGCGATATCCGCTTGCAAGAACACGGAGTCGCCGCGCTTGGCGTATTCGTGCTCCTGGACGATGTACTCCTGCGGAAAGAGGTCGTCGGCGTGCTTGACTTGGCCCATCATGAAGAGGCCCATATTCTTCTTCAAGTGAACAGCGGATTCCACAGAGGCGAGCAATGGGCTCGCAATTACGGTCCGGCCCGAGTCGGCCACGGGTTCTGCAAGACGCATGAGGGTGGCCGTTGTCCTCTCGCGTCCGACAGCGTCAAACTTTCCTCGAAATGCGCCAGCAACGTCTACAAGATCAAGTTGGACCGTCATGATCGTGTCACAGCAGCACAATCCAAAAAGATCAACACCAAGGGGCTTGCCCGCGCGTTTGATTTTCTTTGCGTGCAAAGGATTGTCCACAAACCTTTCGTCGGCGTTGTTCCACTTGGAGAGCATCGAGTCACCATGAAGGCGTGCACCAGGGAGCATGACTGCCTTACGGTGCTCATTGAACCACTGCACAAGAGGCAACACGTTCTTCAGCGCGGCGACTGAAGCGCTCGCAGCAGCCTGTTTCGCGTTGGGGGTCGCGCTTGCGGCGGACTGATTCTTTTGCTCGCTAGCAAGGTCCACAAACGAGAGAGAAGCGCAAATGTGCTTGAAACGCTCGAGCTTCATGAAACGCGACAAATTCGGAGTCTTGTATGCAACGTGCGCACTGTCCACCCAGAGAGAAGACCGCGAAACGCGAGGAGAGTGCGTATGCGCGAGGACGACGCCAAGATACGTAAACAGATCCTTCTTAGTCAGCGCAGGCAACCCATGGTGCTTGAGGCGCTCCGAAGTGAAGCGCAAAATTTTCTTCGTGTTCGAGTCCCCGAGAAAGAATGCCAGGAAATAGTCCATCGGTGAACGGTCCATGTTATCGGCCTTACCGTGATCGAACTGGATCGCAGGCTGCCTCTTGAATCCCATCGAATTTCGAATGTCTGTTTTGACACTTTCCGCGATGACCCATTCAACCTCTGTCCCAACATCGATGGAAGCGCCGAGTCGTGCACTCTTGGCTGCGTCGCTTTTCTGCGGCACTGCTGCGGCGGTCGGGCCTGCAGACGCACTCTCTGCCTCCATCGACTTTCTCTTATTGTCTTTCTTTTTCTTCTTGGTTGTTGATGCCTCTTTTTGGTCGCCGTTCTCTGCGGCGCCGGCATTGTCATCGTCCGTGGAATGGTCAACAGAGTCCTTACGCTTTCTCTTCAAGGCGCCGTTAGGAGGGGCGGCCGCGGATTCGTGCCCAGATGCATCCATTGCCGTAACGGGCCGCAACCATCGAGCGCCCAGTTTGACCCGGGCCGTGCTTCCGTCTGGCATCTCAAAATCAACGACTCGAGAACGCTTGATATCCTCAATAATTTTCCCCTTGATCAGGTTCGAATCCGCGTCCGCGTCTTTTACGGACGTGCCGTTCTTGAGGGACTGAACGATGCTTAGACTGGCACATGCCTCCGTTCCACGTGAGAAATTTTTAGATCCGACGCTCGCCGCTTGCTCTGACGCCGGCGCGCTCTTGGGTGCAGCAGGCGCACTCTTGGGTGCAGCTGGTGCAGTTCTTGTGCTGTCGGTACTCTTGGCGACAGCGGGGACGGAAGCAGGGCTCTTTTCATTGCCGGTCATGGTTTCGCTTGCGCCCTCCCCTGCCTCGGCAAGCCAGCGCGGATTGATCGCATTTTCCTCCGTAGATCCGTCGGGAAGAGAGAACTTTACTACACAAGAGGCAGCCCCTTGATACTTTACGACCACGCCTTTCAAGCTTTGAGTTCTCCAGTCAGGACCGAGAATGCGTCGTAACTTTCGTCCGTCGAAGGCGCGTTTCGCTAAGCAGCTGACGTTGGCACCGATTGGAAACTTTTTCGTTGGCCCCTTTTTCGCTGCGACCTCGGGCTCCGTGCTCTTGACGTTCTTCTTGTTCGCGTTACCCTTGTCACCAGATTCCTCAGTGTTGACACCACTATCGGAATCGCTCTCACTATCGCTCTCGCTCTCGTTGCCGCTTCCACTGCCACTGTCGCTTCCGCTGCCACTGTCGCTTCCGCTACCACTATCGCTGTCACTGTCATTGCTGCTGGAGTCGTCATCGCTGTCACTGTTGCTGTCGTTCTTCTTTGATTCTTCTTCATTGGCCTTGGCGTCCTTCTTCTGCTTGTCTTTCTTCTTTTTACCATTTGGAGCTGCTGCGTCTGCTGCATTCTTCTCTGCAGGCTTTGAGGTGGGTGCGGCGGACGCGGAAGCTGCATTGGCAGATGCAAGCGATGCTTTAGCGCGCTCTTGTGCAGACTCTAGAGTGGAAGCCTTCAATGCTTCGATGTCTCCAATTGGGTGAAGCTGGCGACTTGAGATGTCGCGCTCTTCAACTCGACCTTGACCGAAATTTACTTTCACCCGACGGGCATATCGAAGAATAGCTGTGACAGATCCGGGAACCACGACGGACCTCCACGACGGGCCAAAAATTGCCTTTCCCTCTCGGGCCTTGAGAAACTTTTCTGCAGCGACGCAGACAGGGTCTCCGATATCAAACTTCTTGCCTCCTTTGGAGGTCTTGGTGGCTGTCGCTGTCGCTGTCGCTGTTGTGGGCGCGGCGGCAGCGATGGCGCCTGAGTCACCCTCTACGGCATCCGAAGGCTTTTTCTTTGTCTTCTTCGCCTCCTTTGTCTTTTTACCATGATCGTCTGGCTGAGAAAGGCCAGCGCTCGCTGGAGATGGCGTGGACTCCTTTGCCTTTTTCTTTGGCTTGGAGACGGCCTTGTCTCTCTCTTCGTCGTCCTCTTCACTACTGTCGCTGCTGCCATCGTCGCTGCTGTCGCTGTCGCTGTCGCTCCCCTGGGCATCTTCCTCGCCACTGCCGCTGCCGCTGCCGCTCTCGCTCTCGCTTTCTTCGCTATCGGACTCCTGGTCATCAGCATCCGCCACGCGGCGTTTCTTTGCACTCGCAGAACTTGGCTTCGAAGAAACTTTCGACGCGCCAGATGCTGACGCCTGCTGGCCCTTAGACTCAATAGGAGTGAGCAGTCTCGAACCAAGCTTAACCCTGGAGGTCCGGCCGCCGGGAAGATCGATCTCCACAATTCGCGAGCGTTCCAGCACCTCGATGACCGTTCCCTCTATCCTCTTCTTCGTCCAGCTCGGCCCAAAGGCTGCCCGCCCTTCCCTTCCCTGAAATACGCGTTTAGCCTCCACAGAGACGCGGGATCCGACCAGGTTCTTCTTGGTGTGAGGCGATGCCGCAAGTGCCGCAGTTTGTGAAGCGGAAATCTTCTTGACTGGAGTCGACGGTTTGCTGGTAACCGTTTTGGAAGGCTTTGGCGCGGGCTCCTCGCTGCTGTCGCTTTCGCTCTCTTCATCGTCTTCGCTCGCGTCACTGTCGTCGCTGTCGTCATTCTCGCTGCTCTTGACACTTTCGTCGCTTCCACTTTCTTCCTCGCCGCTTCCGCTTTCTTCCTCGCCGCTTTCGCTGCTACTGCTTTGCTCTTCGTCGCTGCTCGCAACCTCGCGCCGCTGCTTTGTCTTGGCGGGCTTGGCAGAAGAAATCGCCTTCTGCATCCGCGCTTTCTTGGCTGGACTCTTCTTCGGTGAATTGACAGCCTTTTCAGAATGGGAGCGGTCGTGCTTGGAGGGTGACTTGGGAACCTTTGCCTTGGGCGAAGCAGGTTCGTCAGGTCGTTGCGAACGTTCCTTGACCTTGCCGTTGCTGACCTTACTTTCGGTTTCGACTTGACCATTCTCTTTACTCCCGTCGCCCGCTCCATTAGCTCCACGAAGCGCTCGCAGTTTTGCCTTTTCCTCCTTTCTCTTCTTCTTGAGTGCCTTTCGTTCGAGCTTGGTCAACTTCTCACGCGCAGTCGCTGCGTTGAGTGCTCTGGAAAACTTGTTGAGCTTGCTGATGGTGTACTTGCTGATGATCTTTTGGCCATCAATCTTGAACTCTGCGACTCTCGCATTCGCAGAGGCGCCCGTGACAACGCCTTGATAGATCTCTGACCTCCATTCTGAGTCTGGACCAAGCAGCTTGTCTGCCTTCGCGGCCGCATCTGGCGTATTGAAGATCATCGTGCCAGGTAATGTGATCGTGTCGCCCTTCCGGAAGAACATATCATTCTTGCCCATTTTATGCTCTTTCTGCTCCTCCAGCAGACCCGGCCTCCTTCGCGGTCGCGGTCTCCTTCCTCAGCGCCGCGCTCGAGCGCGCTCTCCTCCGCAGCCACAAGCGTCGCGGCCTCGGTCTCCTTCGGCCTGGCCAGGTCCAAATGAAATCCAATCAACCGATCCCGTCCAGACCTCCCGCGCGGTCAGTCGCGGCGCCGCGAAGAGCGCGCCGTTCCTCCGCGCCCTGCGCTGCCCTGTCCTCCTCCGCGCGGCTCCTCGCGCCGCCGCCGCCGCCGCCGCGCTCCTGCTCGCGCCGCCGCGCGTCTTGTCCAGATTTGCGGCCGCCTTGGACGCACGGCGGCCACCGGCGGCCGGCGGGGGCGCGCAAGTGGCGTATGCGTGCCGCGCAAGTGGCTTATGCGCGCCACGCAAGTGCTTTATGCGCGCTGCAAGTGGGGAGTACGGCCGCGGCCGCGAGGGGAAAAAAGGGGAGAAAGGTGTGGTGCTGGGTGCGAAGCAGCGCCTCGGCGGCGGCGGCGGCGGCGGCATGCGGCCAAGAAGAGCTCGAGCAGCGGGGCCAGCCTGGGGAGATCGACGCAAGAGCAATGCGAATGCAGAGCGCAAGAGCCTGCTGCAAGGAAGAGAAATGCAAGAGCAGCTGGAAGAGCCAAAAAGGGTGGAGAACTAACTGAAGACGAGAACGAGCGAGTGAGAGCGGAAGCGAGAGCGAGAGCGAGAGCATGTACTACTAATCTAAATCAGCCAGGACGAAAGATTCTTTTGTTTTTGTAGACAGACGAATGCCTCGCACGTCCATGGAGGGTCGTAATGTCTGTGAGATCAGGCAGGAGACGAAAAGACGATGGCTCGCTGCGACATGCGAGCCCGCCGTCAAGCACGCTCACGGAAGAAGTTTCTGATGATGCGGAACGCCTAATCGCCCGAGGTTTCGAGGAGTGGGAGAAGGGGGAGTAGAAGGGGGGAGGGAGGAGGAGCTAAGATTGCCAAAGCTGGAAAAGAAGAAAAATGAAGAGAGAGGACGTTTACACGCGCCCTTCTGTCTGTCAATGAATCTGTCAATCTGTGTGCCTGGAGAGTGTGGTTTGGAAGTGGCGGTATCGCAGAAACGCATGTACTTTCTGGAGGCCATGACAGATGCCCGAGATCGCGTAAAATGGCCGGAGCGAGATTTGTTTAGGAGTCGTTCTCGGCCTCCTTGTACTTGCGGATGAGCTCCTCGGCCTCGTGCTGAGGCATGGCCTCGTGAGCCTTGAACTCCATGGTGAACTCGCCCTTGGCCTGAGTCGCCGAGCGGATCTCCGTCGAATAACCAAACATTTCCTTGAGGGGAACCTCGCACTGAATCGTCGCAAGATCGTCCTCCATGTCGGACTCGAGAATGGTGCCGCGGCGACGGTTGATGCCACCGACGACCGTACCCTGGTACTCTTCGGGAACCTGGATCTCAACCTTCATGACGGGCTCGAGCACCACAGGGCCGGCTTCGTTCACGGCCTGGCGGAAAGCACCGCGAGCAGCGAGCTTGAAGGCCATCTCGTTCGAATCGACAGAGTGAGCCGAACCATCGACGAGCACAACCTTGACGCCCTGGAGCGGATGGCCAACAATGACGCCCTTCTCCATGGACTCCTGGAATCCCTTCTCCACGGAGGAAACGTACTCTGGCGGAATGGCGTTACCGATCATCTGGTTCACAAAGACGAACTCCTTGCCCTCCTGGATCTCCTCCTCAGAAAGAGGCTCAATGTAACCCTCAACGCGACCGAACTGACCGGAACCACCAGACTGCTTCTTGTGCGTGTAGTTGAACTCGGCACGCTGCGTAATGGTCTCGCGGTAGTTGACCTGGGGCATACCAGCGATGGTGTCGACCTTGTACTCGCGGCGCATGCGCTCGAGGTAGACCTCGAGGTGCAGCTCGCCCATACCGGAAATGATGGTTTCCTTGCTCTCGTTGTCGACCTTGACACGAAAGGTCGGGTCCTCACGCTGGAAGCGCTGCAGCGCCTTTCCAAAGTTGCCGCTCGAGTCCGAGCGGTCCTTGGGTTTGATCGCGAGGCTCACCACAGGCTCTGGAACGAACATGGTCAACATGGACGGGTTAAAGTCCTTGATATCAGCGTCGCAAAAGGTGTCGCCCGAGCTGCATTCAATTCCAAAGAGGGCGGCAATCTCGCCAGGGCCAACCTCGTCGACATCTTCCATCTCCTCCGAGTGCATGCGCACGACACGGGGCAGCTTGACGCGCTTACCCGTGGTGGAGTTCCGGATGAACATGCCGCGCTTCAGGGAACCCTGGTAGACACGCACGTAGGTAAGCTGGCCAAAGCGGCTTTCTTCGAGCTTGAAGGCGAGGGCGACCAGAGGTGCCTTGGCGTCGCAGGCGAGGGGCTTGCTCGCCTCCTCGTCAGCCAGATCGAGGTAGCTGTACTTCATGTCAAGCGGGGACGGAAGAAAGTTCTCCACGCCGTCGAGAAGTGGTTGCACGCCACGATTCTTGAAAGCGCTGCCCATAAAGACGGGCACAAAGGTGTTGGCAATGGTCGCGCGGCGGATGGTGGCGCGCAGAGCGTCGGGCTCCGGCATTTCCTCCATGAGGAAAAACTCTTCCATTTCCTCATCGACCTCACCGAGGCGCTCGAGGAGCTCCATGCGGCGCATCTCGACCTTGTCCGCGAGATCCTCCGGGATCGGGCCCTTCCGCACCTCCTCGCCATTGGGGCCGTGAAAGGTGTACGCCACCTGGTCCACAATGTCCACAACGCCATCGTGATTCTCCTCGAGGCCAATCGGGACCTGCATCATGGCAGCGTTGAGACGGAGCTTCTCGCGAATGGCGTCAAGGACCTTGTCCGGATTGGCGCCCATGCGATCGAGCTTGTTGATGAAGGCGACGCGCGGGACATTGTAGCGCTTCATCTGACGGTCAACGGTGATACTCTGCGACTGCACACCGCCCACACTGCAGAGCACCATGATGGCACCGTCCAGCACGCGTAGTGCGCGTTCGACCTCGACGGTGAAGTCGACGTGGCCAGGTGTGTCAATAATGTTGATGTTCGTATCCTTCCACTGGGTATAGGTGGCGGCAGACTGAATCGTGATGCCCTTTTCACGCTCGAGCTCCATGCTGTCCATCTTGGCGCCCTTGTTCGGGTCCTTGCCCTTGACTTCGTTGATGGCATTGATGCGGCCCGTGTAAAAGAGAATGCGCTCTGTCAGGGTCGTCTTGCCGCTGTCAATGTGCGCCGAGATGCCGATGTTGCGGAGAAGTTCCGAGTTGGCCTCCCCCGCGAGGCCACGCGTCTGCATGCCAATCGCCGCGAGGGCTGCGACCTCGGTCTGCCGCTGGCCAGGCAAAGCTTGCCTGGCCAGCGCACCTCCGAGGACGCGCGCGCCGCGCGTCGCCGCCATAAAGCTCGCCATCTTCTTCCACACCAAGCCAAGTCCCTCGGCCTGTGTTCTTTCTGGGCCCGCGGCCTTGCCTCACCAGCAGCCCTTCGCCGCCGCAGCAGCAGCAGCAGCAGCAGGAGCAGCAAGATTGGAGTCTGCGACGGAGAGTCTTCGTCTTGCTTGGCTTGCCTGCTGCAGCAGCAGCAGCAGCAGCAGCGTCGGCAGCACTGCCTGCCAGTGGTGGGTGGTTCTGCCAAAATGCCGATGGAACCTCTGGACTCTGAAGAACCCCAATTTGCACAACCCATTTGCAAGTGCGCAACTCATTTGCAAGTGCGCGGGCCAGCAGCCAGAAGTACTAGTATGATTAGGGCATGGAGAGACAGCGATCAAGGGGGGGGGGGGGGAGGCAACGACTACGCCAAGCTTCTCGCGACACGGGCTGTTCGTAAAAATGCTACGGGCGATCTGTGGCCGTGCCATGCGTGCTTGCTTTCTTCCTTTCTTATCATAGCTCGGTTGCAACTTGCTTTGGCGGCTTCAAACCCCGCGTGGCACTGGGAGCGTGGTTGAGAGGATGGATCTCTTACTGCTACCGAACACATGCCCAGTTTATGGAATAGAAAGCAGTGTAGGGAGCGGTGTCCGGTGCGAGAAGATTCTGCCCTTGGTTTGCGCCGGAGGTCGTCGAGGCAAGCTCAACTTCGAGTCCACTGGGCCAAAAATTTTAGCCAAGCTGAGCCGCCAATTTCCATACCTTTCGTCCCGGACGCTGGGAGGCGGAGGCGAAGTGCCGGCGCTCGCCGGCGCAGAGGTGGTGCAGCGGTTCTGGCAAAGCCCCTTTGAACCAGTCAGCGCTGGTGCCATCCACTTACTTATACGTGCCTTGTCTGTCAGAACTGTGCGCAAATAGCCATGGCGCGAGGGTTCGTGGCGGGAGGTCTCGCCTTTGGCGGCTTTGGGTTCATATGCGCGATCCTTACAGCGATCGTGCCAATGTGGCTCGTAAGCCGCACCGAGCTCGTCGATCAGTTCTGCTGGTTTGGCGAAGGCATCTTCTTCACGAGCTACCGATGGGGCGATGACATTCCAGCGCTCAAACTTGAGTGCTCGCCGCAAGCAGGCCAAGCGCGGTCCTCCTTTGAGGCCTACTGCGCCCCAGTCACACACAATCCAACCCTCGATGGCGGCAGAGTCCCAATGACCCCCACGTTTCGTGACGAAATGTGCACGAGAACAAACGCTGCCCAAGTTCTTATTGTAGCCGCAATTGCTTTGGGAGGAGCTGCGCTTGCTTGCGGAATGCTCGCTCACGCAACGTCTCGCTTCAAGGCGCAACTTCATAGTAGCATTGGCGCCACGCTCTGCGCCGCGACCGCCTTGATGCTAGAAGTTGCCACCTTCGTCGTCATGCAAACTTCCCCGCTGTTCGATGACGAGCACATTGCGGCGCTCGCCTCTGGCTTCGGACTCCAGTACAAGGGCGTCAGCTGCATGTATCAGATGCCTTCGCTTCACTCAATTTGGGAGCAACGCAATTTCGATGGTCGAATGCAATGTCTCTTTCCTGGCCCGAGTTTCGCACTGGCAATTGGAGCCATGATCGGTTCACTTTTTGCAAGCATTCTTTTTGGCCTCAAGTGGCACGAAGCTGCATTTGCACGCCGGGTCACGCGCGCGCATCGAAAAGAAGTACCGCGGGTCCTCGTTGACTCGCACTCGCCCCTCTTTGGCGCGAACCTCCCAGCTTCACCGTACCTCGCGCACTCGATCGAGTCTTCCTGCGAAGAACAACAGCAATCTTTCGCAGAGCGCAGGGCCGGAACACACGCAGACCATCGAATGGACGAAGCTGCTTTGAATCTTCGTGAGAGACTTTTGCCTCCGAGCACGGACGCGAGCGCCGGGGCAAGCCAATACGAAATCCTGCAAGCGGCTTCGGAGCACGAGATCCTTTCACATTTTCGCTCTGACCGGCACTATTCATTGTATGGGGCCTTTCGTCGACGCTGGCGAAAGCGCGGCGCCTGCGTGCGACACCTCATCAATACCATTCCTCCGCTTCTCAACATTACTCATGCGGTCGTCCTTGGTCTCTGGATCATGAACGGGACGGCTTTTGGAAACCTGATTCGCGTCGACGAAATCAAACTCCCCCACAATCTTCACTTCGACGACACTTCCGCAGCGCAGCGGCTTGCCGGTCTCCTTCTCGAATTCGCTGGCAGAGAGTCGCTCCAAGGCACCATCCCGTCTCGGCAAGAGTTGATGCCGAGTAATTTTACTGTGATACAGCACATGATCGACTTTAGCCCAATCACGACACTTCAAGCGCTGTTCGATGGTGGAGCGGTCTTTATCGGGCTCACCATTCTCGTGTCCATCTTTATTTGGCCGTGCATCAAAGTGCTCATTTGGTCCATACTTTGGTACGCTCCCGCCGATGAAGTCCTTCGCGGTCGTCTCTATTCATGGCTCGATGCGCTGGGTAAAATCTCTCTCGCAAATCTTTACATTCTTGCCATTCTCTGCGTTTCCAATTATTTCAAACGCGACATTGTTGTACCGTGGTTTCTCGCTCCGCTCATCATTCGACGATCCCATGCGCTCCGTGTGCGCATTTCGTTCGCTATTCAGCCCGGTTTCGGCACCTACGGATATGCGATCTCTGCCATTCTCTCGCTACTCATGGGCCAGGCAAACCTTTCGGCTCATCGTCTCGCAAAATCTTGGGAAGAGAGACGCCGCGAGGAATCAACAAGTCGTAAAGGCGAAACGCGGCGCTTGGTCATTCGAGGTTCTTCTTCTTCCTCCTCTTCTTCGTACTCGGATTTTGACAATGAACATGGCCAGGCAGAGCAAGACGATGGAGCTCTGCCCGCTGGCAGGCTCGATGCAAGCGGTGGGGGAACGATCCTCCTTTCAAATGAAGAGGCGGCCATTTCTCCAGAATGCCAACAGCCCATGTCAGAGCGACGCTCTTTGGAAGATTCCCTGGACGTGCAAGATACTCTCCGAGTTCCTACAGATCCAAATTTAGATTCTCGTCACGACATGGAACTCGCTGGCGACGCAATGTGGACCGAGCGCTCTGTCGAGCGCCAGGTTGCCTTTTATCGGCTGCTCGGTGCTGAGGCTTGCCAGAATCATATTTTCTCGCCAACGCCAGGAACCTTTTACCGATGCACTCTTTTTGGCAAGGCAGTAATGCTCACATTACTTGTGACCGCCTTGGCACTTTTGGGTGTTGGCCTCTCCACACCCATTATCACGCTTGAGCGCTCTGGAATTGTGGGGGATATTTTAATCCCCGAAGAGTCAAGAAACCTTACGCTGAGTGTCGTCGCCCTTCCTGGCGTTATTCAGGGCGCAGGACTGAACGGCGACCCCCCTGGTGCCCTGAGTTTTGGCATCGGCTTCTTTGTCATTGCAATGCCTCTCGTACACCTGGTGGGTTTGGTGCTCCTTTGGCTCGTGCCCTGGGCTCCATCCGACCAGATGCAGTTTATGCGCGCCATCGAGGTGCTCAACGCGTGGAGCGCTGTCGACGTATTTTGTCTCATGATTGTCGCCGCATCTTTCGATTTGCGTGCATTTACGACGCATTTGATCGAAAACGGCGGCTTTCTCCCGCTTGATCAGTACCTGGAAAAACATATTCCTCACCTCGGCGCTTTCACAATCCAAGAGGAAAGGCTCTTGCCCGGCTTTGGAATTTTAGTTGCTGCCGTGGTACTTGAGCGCTTTGTAGGTCATGTAGTACGGTTGCTCTTCGCAACCATGATTGCTGAGCGACGCGGCCTTCGCGAGATTGCTCTGCAGGCTCGCAAGTTCTCCTCTGTTCTGCACGAAATCCGTGCGCAGTCATTAGCTGGTGAAGCGCAGCAACAACGAGCCCCAATGCTGTCGAATTCGCTTCTCCGCACGAACATGGCAATACTGAGTCCCACAACGCGATACGTACTGGCTTCGGCTGTTCCTTCATATTTCTATGCAGGCTTGCCCCTCTGTCTCTGGCGCGCGCTCGCCGCGTGCGGAATGCTGCAGCGCGACTACACATTTGACGAGAGCAACCTTGGCGTTGAGCCGCTGCAACTGTCGTAAACACCGACCTATTTACAATCTCCTAGTGAGAGAGAACGTGAATAATATGTACTTTTCCCTTTGTATCGAGCGCGAGCAGTGCTTGTTCTTTGTACAGGAAACAGTGTTCTTCTGTCGACAAGTTTGTCTTGCCCTAGTTGGTCGTGCAAGCCAGCCCAGATTGTCCCGCTTACAAACAGAATGAGTTCAATGTACCCGATGCACCCACAGTTGGTTATGCCACTCCAACCATGTTCGCGTCAAGGTCCCGGATTCAGCATGCCAGCAAGCGCAGAAGAGCCGTGCAGGGGCTTGGGGAGCGAGCAACTGATGGCGGACGATCCTTTTCGTCGTCGCCGCGCAAAAGGCACGATCGAGCAACAATGATCGTTGAGATGCAAGCAAAACCTCAACTCTTCCCCTATTTTCTTTTTCTTTTTTCCCCTATTTCACAAGCATTCAGACAAGCATCTGTGCATACGCATAGCTTCTCCCTTGTTCAGGAATCCTCCACATGACGCCCGCGCTTCTCAAGTGGCTCACGGCCATAATGCTGGTCATGTCTCAAGCAAAATGGACCGAGGCAAGCTTTCTCAGACACTCATCCGGGGAACGCGCTCTCGCTGACTTTGTTCAAGGCGTGGCAGACCGTGCCAACAACCTCTTCCGCACCGGAAGTCGGCTCTCTGGAACAATTGAGGACGGCGGGCTCCGCAAGTTGGTTGAAATTCACCGCGCTCCGCGTGTAGCTCCTTCGTTGTGCCCAGGCGACAGCTGGGTAGAGGGTTTGATGGGCTGCATCGACGAGGACGATTCGCAGGACGCACTGCTTACGTGCATTGCATGCCCAAATTTGAAGCTCTTCCGCAAATGCGATCGTCAGCTTGGGAGCTACTTAGGATACTGTGAGACGTGCGCAATCGCTTCGGTTCGCGATAATTTTGCCGAAGAATGCAAACTTTGCACGTTGTCTCCGAAGCAAATGTATGAGATCAAACGCTGCAGACCTTGACGCCTCGAGAATTCTGATTTTAATCTTTTTTATCAATCTTATGCGAAACGGAGTTCCTGCTTACATTGGAAAGCATCGCCATCATCAAAGAGTCAAACATGTTCGTTTTCATTTGTGAAAATGTGTCTATCGTGGGAAGCTCTCGGGGCCGGATTGTACACGCGCTGCGAGCCACCGTAAGAGCTTGTGCGTGGCCTCGACTTCGCTGTATTCACGAAGCCACATAAAATGTTTTTGCTGCGCCTGCGCGGCCATTTCGCTCGCAAAAGCGGAAGACTTTGCATTGGCTTCAGCCAAGCGAGTAGTGTCGACAAACGTGTACTGCGAGTCTGCCGAGACCCAAACGAGCCGTACCCCATCTAGACAGAGATCGTCAGCCCCGACACCATTCGGTGCGGAAAAGGAGCTGTGCGCTGCAGGTACCTGACTTGGTGCAGCGTTTTGCGAGGGGGCGCCGGGCTCTGCTCGCTTGCGCGCAGGTCCAAAGTGCAATGTTGTACGCAAGCCGTTGCGCCACGTCAGAGTAAGCTTCTTGAGAGGTTTCCAACGCCTCCCACCATGCTCTGCGTGAAAGTCTGCTAGGCCTGGAAGACCCTTGATGACTTGCGTCAAGCTTGGCAAGGACTCTGTCGCGGCGGAAGCCGTGCCTCCCACGGGGTGGCTCCCGGTGCCGTTGCGAACGCCATTATTCAGAGATTGCGCCTTTCCGCCTTTTTGAAGGCCCGACTGGCGTTTTGCCGCGTTGGTGTTGCGACGGCGCGCTCTCTTTTTCAGCTGTCTTCGCCGACGCCCAACCTCGACGTCAGGAAACAAGGTCGCAAGACGCTCGTGGAAAAAAGCGTCAGCCTCGTTCGCAGCCTTTGAAGCGGCGTCACGCCACGCAATTTCGTTCTGCAATGAGTGTGCGATATCGCGCGATACACCCTTGATGGCAATGGATCTTGACGCCTCCGAGCTCTCGTATGTATCAAGGTCGTTGAGCTCCTCGCCGTCCTGGTTGGGCTTTTTGTTCTTGTTCTCGCGCCGCTCGACCTCGGCGACGCGCTCGTGCAGCGTTTTCAGAAGCGTACGCACTTCCTTTTCGTGCTCCTGCAGCATCCCGAGCACGTGCGCTTGTCTGGCTTCTGGAGTCGCGGTCGGGCCGCCGCCGCTGCCGCTCCCGCTGCCAGGGCCTTCTCGAGGTCCCACATCGTTCGCGACCTCGAGGAGTTTGAGCAAGTTTAGGCCCCGCGCGCGCACCTGGTCGGTCACGTCTACCACCTCGCGCAAGGCCGCCTCGGGACCCTGCATCGCGCTGCGCTGCTGCCCGCGCCCCCGCTGGCCGCCCGCCGCTGCACGCTGCCGCTTTGCTTGCTCTGCTCTTCTTCTTCTTCACCTCCGCCTTTCTTTCTTTCTTTCTTTCTTTCTTTCTTTCTTTCTTTCTTTCTTTCTTTCTTTCTTTCTTTCTTTCTTTCTTTCTTTCTTTCTTTCTTTCTTTCTTTCTTTCTTTCTTTCTTGCTTGCTTTCATCAAAAGTAGGAAACGAAAGATCAAAGAAAGATTTTTTTTTGATCATTTGCTTTTTCATCACCCGCGGCAACCTGCATTTGATTTGATCGCATAAAACGATTATTCTTAAAAAATTATACTTTTGGTGGAGGAGCTTCTACTGCCTATTTCTGTTACGCTTTACTCCACGAGAATGACGTCGTCGTAGCCGTCATCATCGTCGTCGTCGTCGTCATCCACCTCATCTCCGTTTCCATCGTCACCATCATCATCGTCGTCGTCGTCTTCCTCCTCCTCTTCCTCTTCCTCTTCTTCCTCCTCCTCCTCTTCATCATCGTTTCCGTCGTCGTCGTTCCTGTGGGAGATATGCGCGACGTTGTTGTAGTCCTCATCTTCGTCGTCAACGTCGTCGCCAACCTTTTGGTCATTCTCCTCATCGTTGTTATCGCCATCATTGCCGCCAGCAGCAGCATGGTCAACGTTCTCATCGTCGACAGCGCCGTCATCGTCGTCGTCATCATCGTCATCGTCGTTATTCTGATTGACGTTGCCACCAATGTGAACCTGTTCATCATCGTAGTCACCTCCATCGCCGTCACCGTCGCCAACGTTTTCATCGCCGTCATCAGCGGCAGCTGGTAGGCTATTGTCTCCTTGCTGTTGCTGACCACCTGTGTGCTGCGTTGGGTCCAAATTCTGGGCAAAACCAGACTGCGCCGTCTCTGCGCGGTCTTCTCGCTCGGATTGGCTCGCCAGCGATGCCTGCTGAGAAGTCGACGAAGACGAGGTCGCTGCTGGCGCCGCAGACGATTCCGTGCTCTTGCCAAAGCCGCCAAACACAGACGAGGACCCAAAGCCACCACTTGATGGCTTTGTGGACCCAAAGCCAGATGCGGGCGCGCCAAATGCAGACTTGGAGAACGCGGATGAGGACGTTGACCCAAATCCTGACGATGCACCGAATCCAGGAGACGAGGTCGACGACGTGCCAAAGCCCGAAGACGCACCCACGGACTTTCCAGCAGTCCCCTGTGCACCGCCAAACCCAGAGGAAGTTGAAGTAGATGAGGAAGACCCGAACTGACCAAACGATGTCGTCGATGGTTTGAATGTAGATGCCCCAAATGAAGATTCGGGAAAGCCTGAGGCCTTGCCTGAGGTTGACTCGGAGCCCGAGGCCCGTTTTCCAAAAGCCCCGAATCCGCCCGAGGTCACTCCCGCGCCGAAGCCAGGTCGAGAGCCCGTTGACGATACGCTCGCCGACGAACTGGACGATGAAGGCTGCTGCACGTCATCCTTCTTGTCGGGCTGCCGCGCACCCTTGCCAAAGGCAGCAGCAGCCTGGTTACTCGTCGTTCCAAACCTCTTTGCACGAGCGGCAATGCGATCCTCGTCGCTTGGCGCCCCAGTTGCCGATGCCGAGGTACTTGCGGAAGCCTCATTTTGGCCTGCTGCAGCGGCAGCCTTGGCCTTGGTGATGGACTGTTTACCCCCGGCGCCAGCGCCAGGCTTGCCGCCAAACACAGTGCCTTGTGACTGCTGCTGCAGCTGCTTTTTTTGCAAGAGGCGAGCTTTCATTTCTGCAATCCTGACCTGAAGACCCTCTTTGCCCTTTGCGTCGGCGGCGGCAGCAGACGTAGCCGCTGCCGAGGCAGACGAGCCACCTGAGGCCTCACTGCTAGAGCGCAGTTTCTTGGTCGGCGGATCTGCGGTGCCAGCAGTGCCAGAGAGCATCTTGCCTTGGGCAAGAGATGTACCTCCACTCAAAGCTGCAGCGGAGTCATTCGTCGGGTCCTTCGGGCTAAAAGCAGGCGCGTCAGCATTAAGCTCACGCTTCCGCTTGCTCTGCTGGAGGTTGCTGTCTGCTGCTGCTGCCGCTGCCGCGGCTGGCGGCTGAGCAACGTTACTTGCTGACGTGGAAGAAGAGGAGGGTGCTTGTTGCGCAGATTGCCGAAGCTTTGTGATGAGATCATCCTTCTCCTTGAGCTGCTTCTCGAGTGCACTCACTGCAGCGCGTGAGGAGGCAAGGTCAGGACCCGCAGAAGGCGAGGCCGACGAGGAAGCCTTGGCCTGCTTCAGTTCCTCGGCCTTACTCTCGAGCTGTTTGTTGAGTGAAGCAATCTCCTCGTTCTTCTTCTCGATCTCCTTGCCCTTGTTCTGGGCGTCACTTCGATGTTTAATCGCCAAGTCCCGGATCTTGATTCGTTTCGTCTCCGAGTCGGCGTGCGCCTTTTCTGCGTTGGTCTTGGCAGCACTAGCTTGCTCGAGCTCGGCGCGCAGCTTGCCGCTCTCGGTGCGGGCCTGTTCCAAGTCGGTGCGGAGTTTCGCCATTGCGTTGTTGAGACGCTTCTGCTCTGCAACAGCCTTTTGATGATCAGCGGGATCAATCTTGTCTCCAAAGCGCTGCATAAGACCGTTGTACCGCTCCTTGAGCGCCGCGCACTCTTTCTCCAGGGCTGCCTTGTCAGCTTCCAAAGCGACAATGCGCGAGTCCTGCTTTGACTTTTCTGACGACGACGGCATCAGCTTGGCCTCAAGTTCGGCAATACGTTCCTCGGCGCGCTCTCGCGCGCGCTGATTGTCCTGGGCCTCCTGCTGCAAGAGAACGTTGACTTTGCGCAACATCGTGGTGTCTTGATCGGCAGCCTGCAATCTGCGAAGCTCTGTGAGGGAGACCGCGCGACCTTCCTCGCCAAGACGTTGCACCTCTTTTTGCAGACGTTCCTTTGTGACCTTGAGGTCCTCCTTGGTGCGCGCAAGGTCTTGTTGGGCGCGCGACAGCTCGAGGGAAATCTCCTCGGCCTCGACAAGCTTACGATCACGTTGCCGCTGGGCGATCTGGAGAAGTTCTCGCAGCCTTTGCACTTCGGCGTCCGTCTTGCTTTCTTCCGACGAAGCCGAAGTGTCGCCCTGCTGATCGGCGGACTTCTCGGCAAGGGCGCCGGAACTTTGCGCCTCGCGGATTCGGGCATTGAGTTGGTCAATTTGGCCACTCAAAAGCTTGTTCTGACGGCTGTACTCGGCAACCTCGGTCGAGGCGCGGGAGCGTTGGTCCTCGAGAGCCAGACGGTGTTCTTCCGCGGCCTTGCGCGCAGCTTCGAGGGAGCTCTTGAGGCCTTCCACCTCGCTGACAGCTTTGTGAGCCTGCTCCTTGGCGTCCTTGGCCTCTTGGCGCGCAGCATCGAGCTCGCGCTTGGCTTGCGCGTGCAGCTGAAGCTCGCGGTCGTAGGTGGTCTTGGCGTCTTCCGCGGCTTGGCGTTGACGCTTGGCCTCCGCTTCCGCTGTAGCTTGCAGCGCCTGCGCAGAACGGAGCTTGCTTGCAGCCTCGGCGGAAGCAGCCGTTGCCTCCTCTGCAGTCTTTTGCAGGCTTTCTACCTTGGCGGTGAGTTCTGCCGTGCGCTTCGACGCCTCCTGCGTGGCGGTCTCGAGCTGCGCGGCAAGTGAGCTGCGCTCGCGCTCCAAGTTGGCAACTGCTTCCTCCTTTTCCCGCTTCATCTTGTCGCTCGCCTCGCTAAGCTTGTTGAGAGCCTTTTCGTTCTCGGCGGCGATCGCGCGGTAAGTCTCCACGTCCTTGGTACGCGCCTCAAGATCGCGCTGCAGCGCAGCGAGCCGGTCGCTCTGGCCATTGGTAGACGCGCTCGCCGATGAGGAGGATGCCGATTCGGCAGGGGTCGCGGCGGCGCCCCGTGTTCGCAAAAGCTCGCGCAGATCCTTGAGCTGGTCCTCGAGCGCCTTCTCGCGGACAGTTGCAGCCTCAAGCGAGGCCTTGGCCTCTGCCGCCTGAGCGTTAGCGTCGCGCATTGCATCTTCGGCACGCGTGCGCGCGTTCTCTAGCGTCTTGACTCGCTCCGAAAGCTCAATGCTGGAGGTCATGGCGCCTTGGCGCTCGTCGCTAGAATTAGCGCGCAAATTCTCCAGGAGCTCCTCGAGACGGTCGTTCTCCTTGGAGAGCCGCTTGTTCGCTGCGGAAAGCTCTGCAACGCGGCCTTCTTCCATGCTGCTGTAAGCGTCGAGCATCTTGCGCTGCGTGTTGAGCTGCTCGTGAAGACGCTCGTTTTGCTGGCGCAAAAAGTCCACCTCCGCTTCCTTTGTGGCGCGACTCGCCTCCCACTGCGAGCGTTCCTCCTCGAAGCGGTTCACCTGGTCGCGTAGCTCGGTAAGCTGCTCGCTGCTGGACGAATTTGCCTTGAACGAATCCATGAGCTGCTGCGTGACACTTTGATGGGACTCTCTGGCTCGCGCGAGATCGCTTCGCAGATCCTCAATGTACCGCTCGAGAGACTCGACCTGTTTGGTGGCCGAAGCAAGATCTGCCTTGCTCTCGATCGCTTCTGCGCGCGCCTTGGAAAGCTCATTTCGCCGCTCGTCAAGCTGGTCCTGGAGAGCCTTGGTATCCTTACGCATCTCTTCCCGAAACTCGGCATATTCCCGTTTGATCGCAGCCGCAGCAGCTGCGTCTGCCCGAGCGGGGCTCTGAAGCGACATGGGTGTCCCCGCCGCGATGGAGCCGGGCGTGGCTGCAGAGCCTCCATGCATGGGCGTGGCTGGATTCTTGCCCGGGGTTCCCGCCACGGATTTGGCCGGGGTGGGTGCCTGGCCATCCTTGAGAAGAGCCACACCTTGACCGACAGATGCTGCGCTTGGTACGCCGTCTTGCAAAAGGCCGGTCTCAAGAGCCTGTTGGTTGCTTTGCATGCAGAGGGTGCGGTACATGTTGCGCTGCATCACAATGGCGCGGACCACGGCTTCTTGACGCTTGCGATCCTCACGACTACGCTCGAGTTCTTCCTGGCTTTCGCGCAACACCTGCTCAGTGGCATCGTTGACGCGTTCCTGCAATTTCGCTTCAGCTTCTTCCTGCTGGATGACAAGATCGCGCACGACGGCGAGGAGCTTCATGTGCTTCTCCTGGAGCTCATCAATGCCGCTGTACGTGGCAAGCTCCTGCGACACGAGATCCGCGGCAGTGGAGTTACCGCCAAGTTTGCTAAGGTAGCCCGTAGCCCGAGGGGGCGCCACCAGCGGGCTCGGGGCAGCGCGGCCATTCCGAGCTTCCTGTTGCGCCCGCAAGAGCTGGCGTACTTGGCGCGTGAGGTCAGATACCTGCTGCTGAGTCTTTGCCAGAGCATCCTCTGCACGATCGCGATGACGGTTCGAGGAGGAAAGTGCGTCGCGAAGACGGGCACTCTCTTCCATGCTTTCGCTGAGTGCGTAGCTGAGGCGTTCGAGCTCCTCGACCTGGCGAGCGTGCTGGTCGTGCAACTCCTTGACACGAGGCGCCGTATGCTCCATATCTTCGAGAATGCGCGCCAAATGGCCCTTGAGACGGGCAATTTCGTCCTGGTCCGCGTGGCGCTCCTGGCGGGCCTTTTCAAGCTCGGTAAAGGCTGCCGTGAGCGAGATGCCGCGTTTCGCGAGTTCTTCGGTGGCAGCAGTTTGTGAAAGATCACCGATGCGAAGAATTTCCTCCGTTTTGCGCCTGACGTCCTCATCCTTTGCATTTCGGGCATCCTCGGCGGCCTTGAGCTCATTTTCGTGCTGTGTTTGAAGGTCGGCAATGTTCTTGGCATGATCGGCACGAAGTGACTCGAGACGCTCGATCTGCGCATGAATGATACTTTCCTTTTCGGTATCGTACTGATTAATCCGCGTTTCGAGAGCCTCGATGCGTTCTTCGTCCTCCTTCATGAGACGGGCACGCTCTTCATTGATTTCGCTTTGTTTGCGCGCAAACTCTTCGGTAGCTTCATACTTTTCCCGAAGACTGAGCAGCTCGTTGGCATGAGACCGTTGCAGCTCTGTGATTTCGGCCGCCTTGGCGTCAATCTGCTCGTTAAGCTCGATAATACGTTTCTCCTTTGCTGCAGCGACCTCATTGGCGTTGCCGAGACGAATGTCGGACTCATGCGAGGCCGAGGCCTGCGAGGTACGCAGATCGCGGATCTCTTCCGCCCGTTCATCGAGCATGGCACGGAGCCATTTGATCTCGCGCTCCTTGAGCTCCATTTTGCGTTCCCACAACGAGACTTCTTCCTTGGCAAGTTTGGACTCGTCCTGCGTGCGGGCCTCCTCGGTTTCAAGGGAGCGCTTTTGCTGTTCAAGATAGCGAGCGTTGAGGCTTTCGAGCTCCTCGCGAAGCTGGGTGGTGCTGGTCCGCATACGATGGGCAACCTCGTCGGCAGCATCAGCGCGACGCGTCGCGCGGTCGAGCTGATTCTTGAGGTCCGCATTTTCCACGCGGAGTTGGTTCACCTGCGACTCGAGCGAGCGCACCGTTTCGCCGAGCTCTGTGGCCTGCGAGCCTTGGCGTGCTTGTGCCTGCAGCCTGGCGTTTTCTTCGCGGAGCGCGGCTGTCGCTGCAGACTGCTCTTCGGCCTGGGCCTCGAGCTTGGCCAGGGCCTCTTCTGCCTTGGTCACAATCCACGAGGTGGCGGCGTCATCCTTTTGCGCCTTTTCGCGCTCCTCGTCGCTGAGAAACCCGGCCATGTCGCCGCCCGCGCGAGCGCTCGCGCGCGTCGAGAAAACCGAAGGCGAGAGAAGGAAAAAAAATCCAAAACCAACCGCGGGTGGGCGCTCTCGCGCGCTTGCCCCGCCTCGCTCGCGCGCGGGCGGGGTGCGGGGGGACGCGGGCGCGACGAGGCGCGCAAGCGGGTGCGAGCCCCTCGGCCGGCCTGCCTCCTTCTGCGCTGTGCGGCGCAGCGCGGCGCGGCGCGGCGCGACGCGACGCGCGCTCTGCTCGTCGGGCGTCTGACGGCGAGCGGCTGTCGTTTGACGTTTGTTTTTTTCGAATTTTTCGAATTTTTTAGTTTTTAGTTTTTCTTGGTTGGTTTTGAATTTTCGAAGGGCGGCAGTGCAGGGCGCCATAGTGCACTGGCAGCGCGCCAACCTTTACTTGTAGAGTCTCGCGGCAAGTCGGTTATGGCCTCCTCTTCTCGCCTGGGTTGCAAAGCAGAGCAGTGGCAGAGCAGAGCAGAGCAGAGCAAAGCAAAGCAAAGCAAAACTGCAGCGCGACCATGCTGCTGCTCCGGGGCGTCCGTGGCGGCGCGCGTGCGGCCACGCGACGGCGCGCGCGACCCGCCTGGGGTGGAGACGGGGTTCCTCTGCTCTGCAGGCGGCCGCTCTGCTCATCGCAAGCGAGCGAGACTCGTGTCGACGCAGTCACACGCGGTGACGAAGTTGATGGCGAGGACAATGGCAGGGACGGTGGTGGCATTGTGGTGGTAGGTGTCGAGACCAGCTGCGACGACACGGGCGTGGGCGTGCTACGCGTACGCCAGAGGTCTCGCAGGGCAGCGAAAAAGACGGGTGTCGGCATCGAGGCAGAAGTACTGGCCAATGTCGTTTCCTCACAATTTGATATTCATCGCGAGTACGGCGGCATCGTCCCAAGACTCGCGGCCAGGGCGCACGAAGCGAACCTGCCGCTCGTCGTGGAGCAGGCGCTCGAGCAGGCAAAGTTGTCTTGGAAAGAGGTGGATGCAATTGCAGTGACGACGGGACCTGGGCTGTCGCCGTGCCTTTGGGCGGGCATTCGCGCGGCCGAGGACTACGCATCGCAGCATGCTGTCCCTGTCGTCGCTGTGAATCATCTCGAGGGCCACGCGCTGATACCGCGGCTCTTTGAAGACTCGCCAGCGGCTTTTCCCTTTTTGACTCTGATCGCTTCAGGTGGGCATACGCTGCTTGTGCATGTGAATGGCGTGCGAGACTACACGCTGGTGGCGCAGTCCCTAGACGATGCAATTGGCGAATGCTTCGACAAGGTCGCGAGAGTCATGGGGTGTGACGGTAGCGTTACGGGCCATCCGGGCAAGGAGGTTGAGCGATTAGCTGCGCAAGGAAACCCGGAAGCCATTCCGTTTCGTGTCCCGCTGACAAGGTCACACAATGTGCGCTCGTGCGACTTTTCCTTTTCTGGATTAAAGTCTGCGGTGAGGCGCTACGTTGGGCAACGAAACGCCGAACCCTTGAGTGCCGCGGAAATGGCCGATGTTGCCGCGGGTTTCCAACATGCCGCGCTGACGCATTTGGAAAATTCCACGAGGCGGGCTCTCGTGTTTTCTGGGTGCAGAATGGAACCGGCACATCTCGAAAAAGTGGACGTCTCGATGCGACGCAAGTACAACAAGGACATTGCGCGAATGCCAGATGAGCCTTTGAGCGTCCGCCCGCCCCGATCTTTGGTCGTTTCGGGCGGAGTTGCTTCGAACGCAGCTCTGCGTCAGCGTTTGGAGCGTCTTGCGAACTGCTTTGGGATTCCTTTGCATGTTCCTCCGCCGCGACTTTGCACGGACAATGGCGTCATGATTGCTTGGGCTGGCGCCGAGCTCGTTGCAGCGGGTCCAGGAAGAACTTTGGCGGATTTGCGCTCTCACGCGGACACTCTTGCGGCGCTCCCTCGCTGGCCTTTGAATACTATGTCGAGTGTGCATGCGTCAACATAGGGAGATGTTCTATGAGACCGTTTTAGTTGGTGAAGGAAGATCCAAGCTTCCGCGTCGGTGACCTCCCCTCCCCTCCCCTCCCTTCCCCCCCCCCCCCCCCCAAAAAAAAAAAAAGAAAAAAGAAGAATGCATGAGGAGAAGTCAAGTTTTCATTCAAGAAGAAAATGAACGAAAGAAACGCCTACTTTATAATTTATCCATGTTCTTCGCCTCTCGTTGTATTCGTGAATGTTTGCGAGCGAACAAGGGAACAAACATTCGAGGTCAGATTGATTAACGCTTGCTCGATTTATGCCATCGTCATGCCTTGCTGATTTGACTGCTGCGGCTTGCCCTCGGGAACGTGCTGGTAGTTGCCATCCGAGGGACGCGTGCGGCAAGCAAGGTGGCAGGAGAGGATACAGGCAATGAAGAGAACGCCACCAAAGACAACGAGGGCAACACCCGCAGGCCAAATGTAGTCGCGCATGTAGTTTGCGGCCTCCGTCTGGAACTCCTTGAGGCCCTCTCCAGTGGCAGCGTTGCTCGTTGGGCACCACTCGAGCTCGCCGCCGCTCTGAAAGGTGGAGCAGGTGTCGGCATCGAGGCTCGCGCCAGCTGCGAAGCTGTCTTGGCTAAAGTAGCAGTACTGGTCCGCCTCGTCAACAGTGTTTGGGACATCCGGGCAACCCTCAATGCTGGGCGTGAGCTGGCTGCAGCAGGTGTTGTAGACACCAGCAACGTAGTCATAGAGGTACTGTTTGGAGTTGCCAATGCCACCGTCGAGGTCGAGCACCGCGGTGTCGCGGATGTCCTCAAGGTAGCCCGTGTAAACCATAATGAAGGCGCCAGCCACAATAAGCACAATCGCGAAGAAGAGCTGGATGGTACCGGTGAGGCCAAGAAGGCACTTGCTCTCGGTGAGGGTGATGCAGAAGCCAATGGCGGCAATAATGGCGATCACAGCGCCCACGGCGATCGCGACATAGTTGGCCCAGGCCGGGTACTGGTCTCCAAAGATGTCCTGGCGGCCCCTGTTGTACTCAACGACCAAAAAGATACCGATCGCAAGCACGCCGAGGCCCACCAGGAGCACCAGGACGTTGAAGAGGACCAGAAGGCCCTTGCTGCAGGACGCCATTGTCCTTCCCTCCTCTCGCTCCTTCCCGCCGCCAGCCGCCTGCCTCCCTCTTGCAACTTAGCTCTCCCTTCGCGTCTCTGGCGTGCCAGTCGGTTCCGGGCCGCCGGCAGCTGTTGCAGTTTTGCTGCCGGGTCTCGCTGCCGCAGCTCGCTCGCTCGCTCTTGTCTTTGTCTGTCTGTTCGCCTCTGCCTGCCACTGCTGCTCCTAGCGTTCGCCCCCTCACAGCGTCAGCCCGACTTGACGGTCAGCCAGCCGGCCGGCCAGTCACGGCCCCGCTCCGCTCCGCCGCCTGCCTCCCTCCCTCCCTCTCTCTGCCGCCCGCGAAGCTCACATCGCAGGCGCGGCACGGGCCCTCTCCGCGCCCGCGCCTGCGCCTGCCGCCGCGCGCGCGGGGCCGGCCCGAGGCCGCGCCCCGCGGCGCCCGCTCGCCCGCGCCGAGCGCGTCCGTCGCGCGCGTCTGTCGGGCTGCGCGGCCGGGACGCGCGGCTGGGTACATGGCATCCCTCGAGTGCGACGCGCATGGCAACGGCGGCAAGATACGATACGGCACGGCACGATGCGCGAGCTGTGCTCGTACTCGCCGCCGCCGCCGCTGCCGCTGCCGCGGCTGCCTGCAGCTACCTGCCGCTGCCAGCGCGCGCCGTCGCCGCGGCCTCGAGACGGCCCGGCCCCGCGCCGTTGAGTCCCGCGCTCCAGCGCGCGCCGCGACCCTGCGGACCGAGGCCGGCGGCTGGCTTCAGTGGGACGTGGAGCTGGCGAGTGGCCGCGGTCCCGCCAGCCCTGGCAGTCGGATCGCGGTGTTGCGCGGGAATCTTGCCCGCAGCGCTCGTGCACGGGCGAGGCACCATGATCGAAATGGGGCGGCACTGCGGCCGCGCATCATCGTCGATGGTGGGCCAGCAACAGTGGCCGGCGAGGTTAGGTTAGTTGGCGCTGGGCTGGCCAGAGCTCTGCGAACGCGGGTCGGAGGCCGCAGTCGAGTCGCGATCGGCCGGCCGGTCGTGTTAGCCCAGAGAAGCGGAACTCTGAGCGAACAACCAACCAGGGTCAACATGAGTGGGGGAGACCATAGACAATCGCTGTCGTGCCGATGTTGAATGAAGGCTCTGGGCCCAGTCAGCACAGAACGATGGCAACTTTTGGAAAACGAGAAAGCCGGCCCACCATTGTCCATCGAACATTTTGCCTCCAGTAGTGGCCTCATCAGTCTGCCATCCGATGTCTCTGTCCAACGGCAGGCAGCAGCAGCTGCAGCAGTCGGTCTAGCCAAGCGCGTGTAAGCGCAGAAGATGTCACAGCAGCTACAGCTGCAAACGCTGACCACTGCAGTGCCCTTATCCGTAGCCGCTGCCGCGGGCGCGGAGATATTATCAGTGAAAAGTCCCGTTTTCCGTCGCCACCAATAGAGAACCAGTGGACGACAGACAGTATAATTCGCTGCAGCGTTTGCGACCGCGGACCAGCTGCAGCTGATGAGATGGATACGGAACGAAAATGTAACTAAATACCTCTACATGATTTCTGCGTCTGCTAAGCTTTGTTCAACAAGTCTCTCTTGTTGGGTTTTTACGAACTCTGAGCTACGGAATGCAGCCGTCCACCGTTCACCCACCCGCGCCCAGCGAGTGGTTAATTTGACGCTCACGGGCAATGCAATGCGATGCTTTCTCTCTCACACACACTCCCTTACTTGTCGTTTTTCTTCGGGTGTCCCCGGGTCATTCACGATCCAGCCATACTATGAGCTCGCGTCAATGTTGAGGTTGATGGTTTGGCCGCCATCGTTTACGAGCGCGTTGGGCGTGCCATCATCATCGCCATCGCCATCGTCGCCGCTTTGCGCCCGGGCATGGCGGACGGCGAGAACGCAGCTACCAATAAAGGCAAAAAGCAAAAGACCACCATAGACCGTGAACGCAATGCCAGTGGGGAACCCGTAATCGTGAAGCCAAGAAGCCAAATGATCCTGGAACTCCTTCCAGTCGCTAGAAAGCACGCAAAAGTCAAGCTCTTGAATGCTATCGCATGTAGAGCTCGTGAGATTGTGCTCGCCAAAGTCGCGGTTGTCCTCGTTCCAGTAGCACACCGTGTCAAAGCTTGAAGAGGTCACATCACCGCACTGCGTATCGTAGCCGCTGGGAAGGTCATCAGGCACGCAGCAGCTTCCGTAGAGGCCGAGACTGTAATCCGAGAGAAACTTGATGTAGCCACTGATTCCATCGTTCAAGTCTGGGGCTGCCGTCTCGGACACTTGATCACTGTAAACAAAGGTAATGATGATGAGCGCGCCGAAAGCTCCAATGGCGAGCCCAAAGATGGCCTGGACGAATGCAAGGATGATGTTGCAGCTCACATTCGTGGAACTGCTCTTGCAAGCCGCCACACATCCAAGCAGGAGAATGACAATGCCAACGGCAAGCACAATCCAGAGAATCCAGTCGTTCTCAGTAAAGACATTGAGCTGGAAGCCGTCCGCGAGCAACCAGGCCGAAAGGCCGATGATAACAAGGCCCCCGATCGCCGTGAAGCAGTGCAACACGGTGATGAAGGATGCGCACAAGAAGGAGCCCCACATTTTGGCCTGCTTGAGTTTCTAATTTTAAAGAGGAGAACGCCTCGTGGATGGACTGCGCGGGTGGGCGGGCGGTTCCTTTCGCTTTGTCACGTTCCTCGCTTCTCAAGCTTTGTTCGCTTTGCCGGACTTCACGTTCGTACGCTTCTTCTCACCCGCCTCGCGACGCTTCGCGTTCGCCCACGTGCTTGCTCGCTTGCTCGCTTGCTCGCTTGCTTGCGAGCGTGCGTGCGTGCGTGCGAGCGTCAGCGTGCAGCCCTGGGGGCAAGCGATGCAATCCGATGCGGTTCTGCGCGAACCAACTCCGCCCTCTGCCGCTGGCCGGCAAGCTCACCTGGCTGCTCGCTCGCTCGCTGCTATTATGCCAGTCTGCCTGCCTGCCTGCCTGCCTGCAGCACCTGCCGCCGCGCGCACGTGCAGACTTTCAGCCGTCCAGACGTTCAGACTCTGGCCGCGCCGCTGCCTTGCGGCTGCCGGCCTCTGCGCTGGCGCCGCGCTGAGTCCCTCTCCGCCTTCCTCCCTGCCTTCCTTCCCTCCCTCCTTCCTTACTTCGGAAGAACCAACTAGTAACACAGCCACCAAGGAGGCCCGCTCCCGCGGTTCCCCTCGAGAGGCCTCGCGGGACCCGGGCCACCTGTCTCTGCGGCGCAAGCAGGGCGCGCGGTTCAGCCGTGAAGACTAGGAGCGAACGCCCGTGGAGCAAGCAGCAGCTGCAGCAGGCAACAGCAGGCTAGACGCAAGGCCGCGCGCTTGCTTGGCTGTCGCTTGGTCGCAGTAGCTTGCTTGCTTGCTTGCTTGCTTGCTTGCTTGCTTGCTTGCTTGCTTGCTTGCTTGCTTGCTTGCTTGCTTGCTTGCTTGCTTGCTTGCAGTTGACATGGTCGCTGTTGCACGGCTGCACGCGGCTGCAGCAGCCAGGTGCCGCCGGAGGGCTTCGACGAGGTCAACAAATGCAACTCGACTCGAAGGGCGGAGGAGGAGCTGCTGCTGCTGCGTACTAGTAGCCAGCCAAGCGATGTTAGTTGGGCGTGTGTTTTTTGTCTCGACAAGTCGGGAGCGGCCTGACTCTCCGGTGTTCGCCTGCGTCCTTCGAAGTTCTGCATCGATCCATTCATTCATTCATTCATTCATTCATTCATTCATTCATTCATTCATTCATCCATTCATTCTTCATTCATTCATTCATCCTTCATCTGCAGCTGCGCGCGCGGCGCGGCCCGCTCCGGCCCTCGAGACGCCGCCGTGGCTCTGCGCGGCAGAATCGACTTCGACAGTACTAACAGTAAGAACCGAGCATTGCACGCCTTGCATTGCCCAGGGCGTGGCGAGGCGGGGGCTTGCGACCTTGCGCTCTCGACAGCGAGTCCTGGCTGAGGCCGAGCACGCCCGAGACTAGCTATAGGCTAGCTATAGATAGATAGCGACGCGGAGGAGGGTGGGAGCGTGAGCAAGCCGAGCTGAGCTCGGGAAACAGGCAGCCAACAACCAGTGAAGTGGTGAAGAACTAGAGCGAGCAAGAACTGTGCACACAGTTTGGCGCAGCCTGCCAGCGAGCGAGCGAGCGAGCAAGGACAGGCCTGCGCGAGCCGCGAGCTTGAAGTCCTTGTCAGCAATACAACGCAAAGCAGAGCAAGTCTAGAAGGCAAGGCGTTCAGCAGCCAGGGAATTAGTTGGTTTTTACATTGCCTATACAAAAGTGAGCAAGCACAATGGTGGCCCCGCGCTGCAGAATGACGGGCTCCTGCAGCGGGAGGGCCTCCGGACGGTGCTGGAATTGGACGTTGAGCTCGTCGGCGCGCAAAGAGTAACACAGGACGCGCTGCTTGAGCGTGCTCGACCGCAATGTGAACTCGTGATGCTTGCTCGCATCTAGTTCGAGCGCAATCGCGCCAGAGTTCAGGTCCAGACATGCGAGGACGCGAAGTTTCGCGCCCCACTCAACATGGCGCGCGCGATCCGGCGCGCATAGACACGCCCCGCGACGAGCGATTCGCGCCAAGTCCGTCCCGTCTAAAGCAGATGTGTCTGAAGCACAAGCATCAGCGACATTGCCGGCGCCGTCGACACCCTCTGCAGATTTTCCCGCGGCGTCTCTCTTCTTGGCGAGACGAAGAGCAAAGGTGACCGTGTGACCAGCTGCGACAACGCTGAGGTCTGCACCATAAGCCGTTCGAATGCTGTGTACAACAACATTGACAAAGCCGCCGCGAGAATCAGGCCCAAAGAGCAAAGTGTCTCCTACTGCAACAACGCCGGAGGTCAAGCGGCCGCCAACAATGACGCCCGAGTCGTCAAAATCGCACGTCTGAAAGGACTCGCGCACGTACATGCACGCATCTGCGCTTGCGCAGTTCTCCAGACGATGGCAGACGACCGGCGCACCTTGTGGCCATGGCCCGAGACCGGCATTTCGACGCAAGGCGCCCAGGGCGCGCCGGAGCGTGATAATTCCAGCCTTGGTTGTGCTAGAGCAAACAAAGACCTGCAGACCGGGCACCGACGCACCTTGATCGGACAACTCCTCGAAGACTTGGGCCACGAGCTCACGTGCGAGCGTCTCGAGAGTGGCAACTTGCGCACCTTGGCTCTCGCTACCACCCACAAAGAGGTCCGACTTGGTCACAACTACGATAAAGGGCACCTTGAGGAGCTTGCACATGACGAGCAGGTCCAATGTGAAGCGTATCCTCTGCGCCGCGCCACCCTCGTCGCCAGCGAAATTTCCAGATCCATGCGCTTGCAGCGCCTCGGCATCTATGACAATAACAGCAAAATCAGGGTGCATGGCCGTCAACCCGTAAAGAGCAGTTTTAAAGTACCGCGGGTGGCCCGCAGTGTCGATGAGAGTCACCGTCTCGGCAACCCCGTGCATCTTTCGTGCGCTCTCACCATCAACATCCGTAAAGATATCAGAAGGAACTCCTTGGTCATCATCAAAGTCTAGCTTTGCCTCGCCATCGCTGCCATAGCGAATGACATGGCAAGAAGTCGCCGAAGTCAGACCCAGGTCCATCTCGTGCTGATGCTTGAGGATATGCAAGCGCGCCAAACCTTGACCATCGTCTGTTTCGTCTGTTTTGAGCACGCCAATCAGCGTCGTCTTGCCCGTGCCGCTTGCACCTAAAAACAGAGCTTCGCTCTCGTCCGGAACGACGTCCACGCGTTTCCTGCGAATGCGCACTTCAGCAATCTGTCCTTCTTGACCATTCTTCATGCGCACATTCACCACTTCACACGCAAGCATGGTCGCCATGCGCCGGAGCTTTTTCAAGGACTCCGACATCTGTTTTCTATCGATGCCTATAGGCGTCCCATCGTCCTCCACGCCTAGCACATAGACGGCCTCGCCTCCGCCCTCAGCAAGCCGCCATTTGAGCTGCGAGGTGAGTCTTCCCAGCCGCAGTTCCGAACACGTTGCCAGCTGCAGCTTGTACTCCCAGTTCCCGGACTCGATTTCCGCGGGGTACGGGTGTACCGCGCCGGCACGAGATGCGCCCTGCTGGGCGCGCTTGCCGTGTGTGCGTCTTGCCGTCGTCGTCGTCGTCGTCGTCTTCGTCGGCTTGGCCTTTTCCATCTTTCCCGCGGTCTTCTTCGCGGTCTTGCACGCCTGGCGCGCCGACAAGCCTGCGCCCACGGGCGCGACGGGCGGCGCGCCACCGCCGTGACGCCTGGCGACTCTTACGTCCATGGCGCCGGCAGCCGTCACCACCGCCGCCGCCGGCGGCGACGGGAGTGCGTGAATAAGCTTTGTAGTAGTTCCGTTCGTCTTTAAGACCTCCGAGGCCAAGTCCAAGTCCGAGGCGAGAGCCAAGTTCGAGGAGTCCAGGGGCTCAAGCACCTTGGCCGCGGCCACGTCAAGCTCGGAATTCGACAAAGCCACCCTCGCAGCCGTCGTCGTCGTCGTCGTCGTTGTCGTCGTCGTCGTCACCTTTGTCGTCTTCGCCGCTGTCGCTCTCGCTGTCACAGTCGCTGTTCGTCGCGTCGGGGTCTCGGTCGCCTTCTTCATCGCGCCCGTCCGAGGCAAGACTTCCTCCTCCTCCTCTTTTGCGCAAAGGAGACGAGCGTCGAGTATCGTCTTGGGACGCAGGTGGCCCACGATTGTCGCGCGTCACCGCATCTTGCATCGTGCCGAAGTTGTACATGGTTGAATTTCCGTCTGGCTGCTCTGGCTGCTCTGCGCGTGTTGGAGGTGGTGGCGTCTGTACAGTTAGTTCGACATCCTGGCTTGAACGTTTGGGTATTGGCTGCCGCGCGTTTCTGGAGTTGCGGCCTAATCAGAAATCTCCAAGCAATTTCGCGGCGCGATCCAGGAACGAGCGTCTCGTCTTACAGTATAGCTCGATTCTCTTTTCGCCATCGTGGCCTCTAGCAGGGGGGGCAAATTGGGATCTCTCCCCAATCCGCTCCAGTTCCGCAAATTATTCCCAGGTCATAGTTTCCCGACACACGACAAGAGCCGCTTGTCTTGTCGTTGGCAGGAGAGGAAGAGAGGGAAGCCCCCTTCTATCGTTGTAAAGTCTCGAAAGGAGATCAAAGCAGACCTCATCTTCGCAATGGATAATCTGAAGTATGCCCTTGACGCAGATTGATTGACGAGGGCGATTCGATCCAGGTGGTCGTTTTTGGAAAGCTGTCTTCCGCGCCCCTGCAGGACAAGCCATCCCGTCCAGATGTGCAATCGTTAGCTTTTGATTGTAAAAGCAAAATGACTGCAAAGCCACTATCATTGTTCCTACTGGTAGAGATTGTGATTATGGCTTGCTCTGGCAAGCAGATGACATTGTGGGCCTGCATGGAGAACCTCGAGCATGCGAAGAAAAGCAAACTTAAACTTCAGTGAGACTTTGTATAGCTTGAATACGACATGAAAGTTCGCGTCTTCGATTGAGAGCACCGTGACGCCTCTCGCGCACACACCTTCAAAAGGCATTGCGTGCGGAAATAATTCGATGCTCTCACAATTTTATGAAAGAAAGCAAAGAAAAATTGAAGACGAGGAAGTCCTTGCGGCGTCCGCAGGCAGGCAGACAGGCAGGCAGGCAAGCAGGCTGTATGCCGAACATAAGATAACCTCCAGAAATCGAAAACGTGAAGTGAGCCATTTCCAGCAGAGTATTTTTAATGAGAATGTCTCGAGGAAAGTACGGGTTTCGTGCAAAGGGAGATGACGTCCCAACAGCTGCGATTCATACGCAAACTACTCCGAACGAGCGAGCGAGGTGCTCTCGCCGCTGCCGTGTCCCACACCATTTAAAGACTATTACTGCTATACTAGGCCTACTTCTACTACCAAGATACGCGAGGCGATACGTAGTCAAAAAAAAAAAACACCAAAGCCCGACCGGAGAGCGAGCGAGCGAGCGAGCGCGGCAGCGGCTGCTCGGTCGCGGCGGCGGCGGCGGGCGAGGGCGAGGGCGGCGGGGAAAGGAAGAGGTCGCAGGCTCCGCGGCCCGCACGCGCGGGTTCAGAACGCTGTTGCGCGAGGGCTGCGCTCCGCGGCAGCGAATCATCCCGTCTCGCTTTCTCGAGAACACAGACCCCGTTGCGCAGACGGGCGACAGAAGAAGCCCCGACGCGACGTCTCGCGCGGCGACGGCCGCGCGGGCGCAGCCGCGCGCGTCGCCGCACCAGCTACGCGCGCCGAGACCGGACCTGCGCCGCCGATAGCAGGCTCGCGTCCGCGCTCGAGCGCGAGCGGGCGAGTGAGTTGTGGCGTGGCCAAGGCTTGACGCCGGCGCCGCTCGCTTCTTGTTGCTGCCGGCAAGCTCGCAAGCAAGCTCGCAAGCAGGCAGACAAGCAGGCCGGCTACTCGTGCCGGAGTACGCTGCAGCGATCGTCCTGCCCTGACCGCGTCTTTGCCGACTTTTTGCATCCTTCACCATGTCTCTTGCGAGATGGACCGCGGCGGGCCGCGCCGCGCCTTCGGCCAAAGCAGCGCCTTCGCGGGAGGATGGCCGCTACGCTCCTCGAGGTATCATGAGCAAGCTTTCCGAGGACGAAGTCAAAGAGCTTGGCAACCAGGAGCTGGCGCGTTTTCCCAAGCTTGTCGATGATAGTGGCGAGCCGGTCTTGCGCTTTTCCGCGCTCCTCCCATCCGAGGCCGGCCAGCAGCACCCGCTCGTGCCGGCCGACAAAGTTATCAAGCGTAACAGACGCGAGGTCAAGGTGAACGAAGAAACCTGGGAGCACGATGCGCTTGAAAAGGCCCAAGTCCTTTGTCACTCCGTAGGTTTTTCTCTTTTGGGCACGCCCGCGGAGCAACTTCCAATTGGCCACGTGATTGAGGAGGATCTCTCCGACGACGAATCGGACTCGGACAACTCTTCTTTTGCTGAGCGCGCCGACGCAAAACAGATCAAGCCTCTCGAGTCTTTGGCCAACGGTCACGCCTCTAGTAAGGGTACTCCGGGCAGCGCAAATGGTCATCTGGATGCATCGACCAGCGCCGCGGCAAGCACCAAAATTTCACACGGAAACAAAGCACTCTCTGAAGAGAGCTCGATTACAAGCTGCACCGACCTTCTCGAAATGCCAACCAAGCGGGACTCCGTTGTGGCCGCCATCGATACAGCTTGGGAAAATTCGATCAGCTGGGGGGATGATGAAGAAGACCCCGCTGGCAGTAAAACCAGCGGCAACGACAGCAAGGATGCCTTTTCGTCGACTGCAATCGTCTCCAAATCGACGAGTGTCAGCGCACAACCAATCTCAATTCCCAGCCTGGACAGCAAGAATGTTTCCGTGCCACCCGCCAAATCTGATGTCGCTGCAGTATCGCCCGGTGCGAGTCAAGACGCCAAGAAAAGTGGCGCCTCCTCACCGCGTTCCCCCAAGATCAACATTCCCAAAATAGTTCTCAGCAAGAGCAAAGGGTCTCCTACATCCCCCGTACAGCCGCAGCAGCAGCAGCTGTCGTCAGCCCCACCGCCTCCGCCTCCACCACTACCATCGTCTAGCAAGAACCCTGATGCAATGGACGTGGACGATTCTGATGATGACGACGACTTTGATGTCGAGTGGAGCTCGAGTGGCCCTGCCGGGGCCGGCGCAGGCGCAACTGGAGGCTCAATGAGTATGACGACCGGATCGAATGCACAATTTTTTCAAGTCTCGATGCCAACCCAGAATCTGGGCACCTCGAGCAACTGGGGCGTCTTCGCAGACGAGATGGAAAACCCGCCCCCTCGAGTCTCGGCCACCGAGCTGGCGGTCAGCCAGTATCTTCGCACACCGATGAACCAAGAGCTTGCATCATGCATGTGGCTCGATCAGATTTGCTGGGATGAAGACCTCCTCGATAAACGCGTCGTCATTGACGCTTCCTTCGGAGCGCCTCTCGTCGTCTCTGCCAATGACACGGGCTGTCTCACCAGAGACGAGATTGTCGAGGCGTACGGAAACGATGTTCGCCCGGGCGCGGTTCTGGCCAGAGAGGCCATGGTCGTTGAGAAGAAAAAGAAAGAAGTCTTCGAGAAGAGCGCAATGGGTCTCAAGCAACTCAAAAAGATTAGTAAAGACGAGCGCAGGACCAAGCTTCGCGAGAATGGCTACTTTCGCTTTATCGATGAGAAGAACGAGAGCAACACCGAGATGGGTCGCGGCATCAGCGAAAGGCTTCGCTGTCGCCGGCTGCCTCAGATTCCCAAAGAGGTCATTGTGCAAGAATACAAGGCCGAGCTCAAGGCCGCCGACGCGCGTCGTCTCCATCGCCCCGAAGTGGTGGTCAATCCAGAAGTTCCATTGCAGGTCGGCAAGCACACCATCTTCCACGCGGGTATCGACGGCGGTATTCGCCAGAACCGCAAAAATTGGACGCGTGCCGACATCAGTGGGTCCACCGGCGCAATCTGTCTTTTTGAGTACATGGAAGAGCGCCCGCCGCTCTTGTGCAACGTGGGCATGGCCTCGATGCTTTGTAACTTTTATCAGGCCGACAAACCCACAGACGAGAGCTTCATCCCACCAACTCCGCCTGGCCACGGACGCCCCGTGGTCCTGCAGCCAGGCGACCGGTCGCCCTTTTTTGCCATTCTGCGGCCGAAGGAAATGTATCCGGCGATTGTCAACGACCTCATCGTTGCCCCGGTCTGCGAGCACAAGGTCAGCAAGACAGACTTTTTGCTCGTCAGACCCAAGCGCAAGGGCTCTTCGTCAACTGGAGCGGGCGCCGACGGCGCAGGTTCCAAGGAAGACGTCTATATTCGCAACATCAAATCCCTCTACCTCGTGGGCCAAACCGAGCCGCAGCGTGAGGTCTTTCACCCCGGAACGGCCGAGACGCGCGCGAACAAGCGTGCCAAGATGCGCGAGTTCCTTGATTGGTTCGTCGACTACCAGGTAATTCGGCGCTTCAACCGCGAGCAGCGCAAACGCAACAGCCAGGTCGAGCCACGCAAGCGAAATAATCTCGTCCAGGTTGCCATGGACTCAAAGACGTTCGAGCACATGTTCTCGCTCATTGCTCCGGCCGTGGTGCAAAAGTCGCTCAAGCGGGTCGCGCACGTGAATCGGGGCCGCGTCGTGCTCAACACCAGCGAGGCTGCAAACCTGAACGACTTGCGTGAAAAAATCTCGGGACCGGGCATGTGCCAGTATGAGAGCCTGCAGGCAGGCTTGCAGAGGCTTCGCGATCGAAGTATTGAACTGACCTCCATGTGCGAGGTGACACGTGTGATGCACGCTCAAGCTGTTCTCATGGATTTTTACCACCTCAAGGAGCGCGCCGGTTTTGCGCTCAAAGAGGCCGTACTCTCTGGCGGCACGCATGGCGTGGTACCCGGGTCGCAGCACGAGCGCGAGATCGCGCGCAAACACAACGTGCTCTCGCCCACTGCACAGCAGGAGCTTCGTGCCGCGCAATTTATTGTCGACGAGCTCCAGCTCACGCCCTGGTACCTGACCCAGAGCTATATTAACAACAAGGCTGCCGAGCAGCCACGCCTCAAGCTCATCGGTCTCGGCGAGCCCTCGGGCCGACATGAGGCTATTAGCTACTTACCAGAGTCTATTGAGGGTTCCATTCGTAAGGGGGCGCGCAACAAGTTTCGGCACCGAATGGTGGCTGGCGCTGCTGCCACTGCAGCTGCCCTTAGTGCTGTTAAAGCTGCCGATGCAGAGGACAAGCAACAGGACAACAATGAAAAGAAAAAGCGCAGTGACCGGTATGGTGGTACCGAGCGCGATCTGCGTGGTCTCACCCTCGAGGTGGGCGCCAAAATTCTTTCTCTTTTTGGCCACGAATGGGAGGAGATTGATCTCCTCGACCGCTGGGATCGCATCATGCTTGTCGAAGAGTACGCCTCTGCCTACGGTGGCGCTGCCAACATTCCCTTTCTCACAAAATTTGCACGCAACGCGCCCAAGCTCACCGAGAAGGACATTCGTGAGCGCGACGTTGTGCAAAAGCGCGTCAACGCTCTCTTCGAAAAGCAGATCAAGGCCATCAGCCAGCAGCAACCCCCCGCGTACGTTCTTGAAGAGGAAAAGCGGCGCGAGCGCAAGGCGCGTAAAAAGGAAAAGCGTAAGCGCGAACGTGCCGAGAAGCGCAAGCGCAAGGCCAATGGTGAAGACGGTCAAGAGGAGGGCGAGGACGACGCAGACGGTGACGACGGCGAAGATGGCGGCAAGGATGACGATGCAGACGACGAGGATGATGAGGACGACGAGAACGAAGAAGATGAGGACGAGGACGAAGACGACGAGGCAGCAGAGAACGAAGAGGACGAGGATGGGAATCCAAAGTCCGCCAAGGCCAAATCTTCGGCCAAAATGGAGCAAGAGGATGAAGCGATTCTTGAAGATCTCGACAGTGACTCGGACTCGGATGACTCGGATGACTCTGACGCAAGCTCTGTCGACGAAGGTGGAGCGGCGAACGTGACCGAGCCCGGAGCCGCCGGCTCCGATGCGGCATCGACAAGCAAGGCGAACGCCGCGGGAGTTGACGCAAAAGCAGATGCCAAGACTGACGACAAGACTGGCTCCAAAGCTGACGACAAGGAGGCAAGAAAACAGGCCAAGGCTGCAAAGAAGGCAAAAAAGAAGGCAGCCAAGGCAAGCGCATCTGCCGCAGGCACTGGGCCTGCCGCGACCTCCGGAGCTGCTTCTGGCCCGAACAAAGCGTCTGGCGCCGCGGCCAAGGACGATGATTCGGACTCGGACTCAGACTCGTCAGATGATTCGGACGATGGCGGCGCAAATCTGGACATGTTCAAAGCAAGTCTGGCAGGCCCGATGCAGTCCAGCGAGAACCTTCTCGACCAGAAAGACGGCGCTCCAGGCGCGGCGGCTGGGAAAAAGAAGGGAGAGCGCATGAGTGACGAGGAGCGAATGCTTGCTCTATTTAAGCAGAACATCACCAAGCGCCACATGACGGATGATGACAAGCAAAAGAATGAGGCAATCCTGAAGGAAGCTGCGGATCGTGCCAAAATGAGGCAGATCCCGGCTAACCTCCCCGGTCAGCCTCCTTTCCGCAAGCAGCAGGTGGTGCGGCGCACGGTGATTCGCAACCTTCCCAACGGGGAGACTGAGGTGAGCGTCGAGTACATCAAGGCTCCAGAGCTCGTCAAACAGGTGCGCGAAGACATTCGCAAGCGCGAGAGCCTTGCGGAGGGCTCGCGGAGGCTCACGCGGCCTGCGCTGGATAGCAAAGCGCGTAATCGCGCTCCACCTCCGCCAAGGGTGCAGGAGCGAGACCGTATCGAGGGCAAGAAACGTTTCGAAGAGTATCAGGCGAACATTCGTCAGTACGGCAAGAACTGGCCTTCAACCGTGAAAGCGGAGGGCGACCAAAAGCGCTGCCGCACTTGCGGTCTTCCTGGACACGTGAGCAATGCGCGCATCTGCCCGCTTAACCACTTTGAGCTCAAGGACAACGACCAGGTGAAAATGAAGGGTCTAAAGTTGAAGTTGCCCATAGCCCCATCTGTTCCCCCCGTGGTGGGCCGCATTAGTCAGCGCACGGGCGTCAAGAGTTTCCTACAGGCGCGCAAGCGCCAGCTCGGTGGCAAGACGGAGCCCTCGAGCAAGTCTGCCAAGCGACAGAAACGGGGTGGCAACAGGCGTGTGGGCCCCGTGTCAGACCTGAGCGAAAAGCTCATGAAAGTGTATCAGGAGCTCTACGTGATGCGCGAGGCCGAGCTCTTTCGAAAGAAGGTTAACAAGCAAGCTGTCCCCCGGTATTACGATATCATCAAAAAGCCCATGTACTTGGGCAAGATCAAGCAGAAGATCGAGGGTTTGCAGTACACCTCTCGCGCGGGCTTCATGGAAGATCTTAACCTTATGCTGAGCAATGCCGCCACTTTCAATGGCAATGAGAACGAAATCACGCGCAAGGCGCGCGAGCTTGTGAGCACGGCAGAGAACTCTATGGCCAAGATGAGCGACGTACTCGCACAGCTCGAGCAGAACATTATCGACAGTGGCGCAGCAGCGCCTCCGCCCCCGTCATCGTCTGGTTCAGGCGCCGGGTCAAACAAGCGCCGCAAAGTGAACTCTCTCTTTAAGGCGATGCCAAATCCCCCAACCGCTGCTGCCGCTGGAGGAACTTCCTCGTCATCGTCGTCATCGTCAACCACGGCGCAGCAACCAAAGCAGCAGCCGCAGCAAGCGAACCTTTCTTCACAGTCGTCTATGAGCTTTGATCCATTTGCGGACGATGATGGGCCCTCGGCGACACCTGGCAATGACTTTTTCAGCGGCGGTCCGACGCCCAGTCCGGGTCCGGATATGCCGCGCCCGAGTCCGAGCCCAGGAATCAGCTTTCCCATGCCCTCGCCTTCGCCTGGCCCAGGAATGACGCCGCTTCCTGCACCGAGTCCAGCCGCGAGCGAACTCTTCAATATCGATCTCGAGAATAGCGACAATGTTGTCGAGGAAGAGGAGGAGGAAGAGGAGATTGTGTAGATCAACTATCTCCCTTCATTAGGCGTGATTTGTCTGTCTACGGTCCTTCCTGCCTGCCTGCCTGCCTACCTGCTTGCCTATCTGCCTGCCTGCCTCGGTATTAAAGTGAAAAAGTAAGATTGACAACATTGAAGTCACGAAATGGCTGTCTGTCATCCAGTGGGCTAGCCATGCTTGGGGCCCCAGCCTGACGGGAATTCTTGAACTTTAATTTGACTCGAGAAATCGAACCTGAACCGGACGCTGACTTGGCTGAGCCTGAGCCGGAGCCTCTGTAATGCCATCATGGCGTCTACCAGTGCAGTGCCAGTGCACCTCGGAGTTCAACGGATAAATAAATCAAGAAGTATGCGACATGGAGGCTCCGTCCGGGTGCAAAACATAGCGCGCGCTGCGTGAGCAAGCAAGCGAGCAAGCAAGCAAGCGTGCGTGCGTACGCACACGCATGCGTGCATGCCTCGACGTTGATTGAGCAAATACACTCCCATTCCGAAGAAGAGCTGCACGAGTTCCTGAGAATCTGCAAGCTGTTGTTAACATGGAGGGCCCTGCTGCACACGAAGAGCAGGGACTAAGCCGAGAGGAGGGCGGTCGCCAAGGCGCACTCGGACTTCACGTCAAGGCAGTCGGAGTCAACAAAGGTCGGCAGTCCTCCGCGTCGCCGACATCCCCGAAGGGCCTCGTTGCTACCAAGGCATCCCCGGCTTCGCCCAAATCCCCTGGAGAGCGGGCTAAAGAATTCCTCGACAAGGTCGAGTCGGGCGACGTCGAAGATGCTTTTGCCCAGATCCAGCTCGAAGGCACCAAATCAATGCGTCGAGGATCTCTGGCGGACTTGCAGGGCTCGGTGCTTGAAGTTCGCCGCAGCCAGCGCGAGATTTTCAGAAGTCTTCGCGATATCCGGCGCACGAGCGAAGATGTTGAGGCCTCGATCGATAACAGCCTTCGTCGTTTCTCTGTCGCGCAAGCAGTCGTGCATCGCATGCAAGATCGGTCGTCGCGGGCGCAAACTACAAATTTCGTTCGTGGATCAGACGAATTCAAGAACTGGGAGCGTCTTCGCAATCATTCAAAGTCCATTGCGAGTCACGTCCGCAAAGCCAAGCTCCAAGAAGAGGTTGCTAAAACCCAAATGGTGCTGAACGACCTTGCATCTGGATCGAAAGAAGCCACAGACGATCATCCGCCCCTCGTTCGGCGAGCAAGTCTCAATTGAGAAAAGGGAACAACACAAGCGGTACCACACAGCCCAATCAATAACAGGCGTACGCGAATCGCAAAAGAGAGACAAAGAGCGAGAAGAACAACAGAAAGAGAAGGAACAGAAGAGAGCAAGAGAGAGCGAGAGAGAGAGAACCAAAATTTGCCTTGCTGATTTGCTGAGTTGAGAACAAGATGTAATCCAAGGTTGTCGGAAACTTACTGTACATGAGCATTCTTGGGACCACCACGAGCCTTGGTGACAAGGAAGGGTGACTCAGGTTGAGTCAAGCGGGGCGGCGTGGGCATGCGTGCCGTCCCACGTCCTCTGCTGTAGGACGGCATGGGCCGCGCCTTGCTGACGAGGGTCTTGCGGTACTCGCGAATGGCCTCCTCCTCTTCGAGTCGCTTGCGTTCCTCCTCGCGCATCCTTTCTTCTTCTTGCATGCGCAATTTCTCCTCCATCATGCGATCAAACTCCCGACGTTGTTCTGCACGAATATCACTCTGCAGCTTGATGTCAAGGACACCAGAGACGCGCCCTGGGAGCTTGAGCTCAAAGGTCTTTTCAAAGGTTGAGCGAGGCAGTTGACGCGCATGGAATTGGTGTCGCTCCATCTCTTCTTGGCGCTCCTGGGCGAGGCGCTCCTCGCGCGCTTGCTGCTTGAGAATAGACCGGCGAAGCGCCATAGGAGTAGCTGGCTCCGTCAAAGGCTTTTCGCTGGCAAGCACCGCAGGCTCGTTCACTGGAACGCAGATCGGCCGTGCCTTGAAATGGCGAGCCCGCTCTTCCTCCTCCTGCTGCCTCTGGAGTTCTTCCTGACGCCGCTGCATCGCAATTTCATGGCGTCGAAGGCCCTGCAGGTTGAATGGAGCAGGAGCGCTAAGCTCGCGCCTGTTGACTGTCGGGACATTGGGAGGGCGGTTAAAGTTCGGCATTGGACGGGCATGGAAGCTTCGCTCTTGCTCCGGATCCGAAAATACCGAGGGAGATGCCACCATGGGTCGCGTGGTTGCCCGAGAGTCCGTACGGAGGTTGAAAGGTGCGAAGCGGGTCGGCTTTGGCACCCAGCTCTTCCCCAAGTTACGCTGGCTACCGAGCGAGTTGCGTCGCGGCCTTGTCGTCGCTTGGTTCATCGGCGCATTCTCATCGTTGGGGCGCCGGGTCGACGCACGCTGATCCGTGCGGAAATTGAAGGCCTTCGGCACAACCGGCGCTTTCTTTTCGACCTTGGGTACACCCACTTCGCCATTGCTATGCATAACGTTGTCGGGCAAGGGGCGCGCCTTGAAAGGCTTGAAGTTCTTCAGGGCCTCCTCCTCGAGTTCTTCGCGAGATTTGGCGACAGGAGCCCGAAGACGCATGTCCGTATGGAACTTGGGCTCCTCTGGTTCAGTCAGCTGCGGAACGCTCTTGGCAGGGAGCTCGAGTCCCGTGCGATGCTTGTACCTCGCAGGGGTTTTGTGCAAAAAGTTGTGCACTTGGGACGCAAGAGATTCAAAGGGAGCCGATTCGCTCGCTTCGGGATGACGACCGCCGACGCGCTTGTCCGTGGCGAACTGAAAATCCTTGGGCTTCGTCAAGCGCACGGGACCATTCTTTGCTGCACTGGGCCGAGCATTGGCCTCCGGAGCATCCTTCTTTGAAGCTGAGTTTGGCGTGACTTTTTTCGATCCGAGGCGCTGATCGAGTTGAAGCGACGGAGCCTCGCCTTTGGTGAGCGGCTTCTTCGCCGGCTTGGGGACGTTGTTGCTGGCGAGGACGCGCTGGATCTCCTCGGGTCGCTTCTCGAGCTCGCGGCGGCGATCTTCCAACTCTTGGCGCGCCCGCTCGAGTTCCACAGTTGTGCTGCTTGGACGGTTAGCACGCCGAGGTCGCACATTTTTCATGAACGACGGGGTCTGCGGTTCGGTCAACTTGGGGCGCGAGACGGCCTTTGCCTTAGTCCCAAAGTATCCTCCGCTTCCAGGAGTTGCCCTGCGCGATCCCCCTGGACGGCGTTGGGCATTGTTGTGCTCCTCCTGGTTTCGCGACCAATTGTCCGTGGGGAGCATGTAAGATGGAGTTCCGCCACCCGAGGCGAAGCTTCGGGAGCTCTTGACGCTCCCACTCCGCATAGCGCTTCCAGGATTATGGCGAGTCATTGAGCGCCCACGCTCCTTGTGCGCGCTAAAAGCCTTTTGCCCAGAGCGCGGAATGCGCGAAGCCGCCGAGAATGGCTGCGCACGAGAGCTGGGCGATGCAAGGCTGTGCATGGCGGGGGACATGAACGAATGCCCGGGCGTCGCGTTGTTTGCGGAACGCGGAATGCGAGATTCAAACGGGGTGAATCTCATCGCAGGCGAAGCGGCCGGCGAGGCGACCGATCGCGTTGCAGGTGTCGCTGCATCGGCGTTCGTGACAGAAACCGGGGAGCCAGCTGTGCTGGTTGCAGGCGTGTCAGGATGACGAGCTCCAGGCGTCTTCGCCTGAGTCGTCGCGGGCGTGCCGGGCTTCTCCGTCACAGGCGTGCCAGGCTGCGCCGTTGCAGGCGTTTCCATCTCCGCCGCAGCCAAAGGTGAGTTGGCGATGGCTGTTGTAGACACGTTCGTCGCGTTCTCTGCCTCTGCCGCAGCGGGGGAAGCTGGAGGCATGGGCGGTGTGGCCGCGAAGTTTGGTGCACTGCCAGACTGGGCAGGGGTACTGGCCGCTTGTTTGTGCTCCAAAGCCTCGGCTGGCTTGACCACAGCGGGTGTTTCGGCAGACCGGGCAGGCGTGCCAGGCGTTTGGTTACGCCCAGCAGCCGCGTCCGACTGCACCGCGGATGCAGTGTCTTCGGTGTTCTTCTCTACATGGTCTTCGACGTGGTGGCCGGCTGTCTCCTCGGGACCGAGGTGAAGCTCATCGAGCTGCTCCTCAAGGCCTGTCTCGTCATCAACGGCGGCGTCCAGGTCCTGGTCAGGAGTTTTGGGCGAAGCTGCAGCAGCTTGCGCATCATCGGGAGACCCAGAAATCATCTGATCGTCATCGTCGTTAAGTCCGCTGTCGGCGAGGGCTTGAGCATCGTCCATGGTCCACTCGTCGACTGTCGCTTCTTGACCAAAAGCATCTACAGTTGGGCCATCGTAGTCGTTCAGATCGGGGCTCAAAAGATCAGGCACGGGCGAGCCCTCGGATCCGAGGCTGCCAACGTTGTCGTCCGCGCTGTCCTGGAGAAAGCTGGGATGTGGCAGCTTCTCGTTGGGAGCGGTGTACTGGTCCAGCACGACTTCTTTCCGCGACTCCGAGTCCGGGGTCAGCGGTTTGCGTGGGTCAGGGACGCCGTGGGAAGGGTCTACATTGACGTTGATGGAATTTTCATTCTCGCCATTTTCGTTATCCGCGTCCTTTGCGCCACCGTTGGACGCCCCTGCCTTGGTCTGTGGGGGCATGTAGTTTGGGTGTGATGGGTGAAACATGGATCTTTCAGTGCCTTCCACGTTGATTTTCTTCTCGATGTTGCGCAGCCATTCGTCAGGGATGTTGTTCCGAAAGACCTGGTACTGTTCGCGGACGGCGAAAAAACCGTCTTCGTTGGTAACTTCGCTGTTCTCGTCCATTTCCTCCTCGAGCGCGAAGTCTGTGTATTGTGGGCAGTCGAATTCCCAGGACACCTCTTCATTCTCGCCATCTATATGGCTTGTTTCGGCTGGCGCTGTGCTGTCCATTGTGTTGTTGTTGTGGTTGTTGTTGTTTTGTACACAGATCTGTGCACTTCCTCGGCGTTCGTGACTGGAGCGAGTCCGTCTCGTGTCCCAGTTCCACGGGTCCTCAAGGATTACCGGCTTCGGTTCGTGTGTTTCTCTCCGCGATGCGTGCCTTTGGGCGCCCCGCGCGGTACTCTTCCTCGTCGCCTTGGCCCGATTCAAGGGGCCTTTCTCGGCCAGCACGGTTACAAGCAACTCCAAGAAGGCCTTAGGTCTCTGCAAGCAAGCGAGCAAGCGAGCGAGCGAGCCGAGACGAGACGGCTCGCGTCCCAGACGACGAGGCCTCCCACCCCGGGTTCTATCCGCCCGCGCGCTCTAGCGCTGCGAGCGAACGACCGACCGAGCGTGCGAGCGAGCGGAGCGGGCTGTGGTCTCCTGCCGGCGAGCGTCTGCGTGCGAGCGAGCGTCTGCGTGCAAGCGAGCGTCTCTGCGTGCGTGCGTGCGTGCGTGCGTACGGTCGTTGTCGTTGCGGCTCTGCCGAGCAGCTCCAAAGAGGCCTCGCGCCGTGCAACCGTCGTCGGCGCACGCTGCGACTTTCCTCCGCGCCGCTCCGCATCCGTCCCCCTCCCTTTCCATATCCTCACCTTCGCCCCACACGCACCATTTGCTGTCACACTTACCGCATGCCCCCCTCTGCATCGGGCGGTTTTATCTCCTTGCCCTCCTTAATGAAGGGGTTGAGCCACCCCACTTGGAGAGACGATCGCCCCGAGATTAAGGTGCGTGCGCCGGCTGGGGGAGGCGCGGCAGAGGAGACTAAGGCTTGATGTCCCCAAGGGCGTTAGGGCGAGAGCGCCCTTACATTAGTAGGGGCAGAGGGCACGAGCCTGTGCGCGAGGAGACGGAGGAGATGCAGATGGAGGTGGAGATGGAGATGGAGGTGGAGATGGAGATGGAGGAGGAGACGGAGAAGGGCGAGGAGGGCGCGCGAGGGAGGAGAGAAAAGAGGAGAAAGGAGAAGGAGAAATGGAGGTTTCGCGAGGGCGGATAAGTGAAAGTGGAGGAGAGTTTTGAGGAGTGCGAGGACGTCCTGAAGGTCACGAGCGAGGGTGTGACGCGGCGGCCAGAATGAGAGAAACGATGAGGAGGATGACGGTGGCTAGAATAGGAGTCGGGAGGAAGAGGTGACGGAGGTGCAGGAGATAAAATCAAAAGAAAGGAAAAGGAAACGAGGATTCCTGGCGGGGTGCTCGTGGTTTGTTTCGTGCTGGTCAACGTCAGTCTTCAAAGAAGAAATGGGAGATGGCGAGATCCGAAAGTGGAAACCAAAATGTATTTGTTCTCCAGCCTTGGCTCGTCGTCGTAGGAACAGAAATCGATGTGCTAAAGAGGCCGATGTAGCTGTCGCGCAAAGCTGAGTGAACGAGCCGCATGCGATTGAAATTCTCGTGGTCTCAAGACTTCGCGCGCGAAAATCGATTTTTCGAAAGAGAAACCGCCTGTCTCCGATCACAAGAATAAAAGGAAAAAACGAAACCACCGCATCGAACATGTATGCGCGTGCGACTATGTGCGTGCGTACGCTTTGCAGTCAGCGAAATAGCTTTTGCCTGAAGGTCTAGGCCTGAAGCCTGCCAAGACCGACCAACGCCAAAAAGTATTTCTTCTCGTCCCCTGGTTGATCGATCACCTCCACCTGCCTTCTCCCTTGTCAGTCAACACGTTTCCTAAAGACTGAGCTCCCGGCGCCCTCCTCGCAGCGCGCTTCGGGGACCATGCCGCAAGGCACCTCGTCGCTCCAAAGTCGGAGCTGAGCAGGCATAGTTTTTGCGTGCCATCGAGTCCTCTCGACTTGCCTCTATTATGTATAATGGAAAAATCGATGGAAAACGATCGTGGGTGGAGTGAGTGAGTGAATGAGAGTGATGTGAGTGACCCATCCGATTCGGGTCAGGCCGCGCCGAAGCAAAAGCAGCAGGCCCAGCAGAGCGCGCGGGCCCTGCGATGAATGCCTCGGCGCCGTGGACCGCCGCGCCGAGCGCAGGGCCGAGCGTAGCGCCGAGCGCGGCAAGCCTCGCCTCGCAGCAGGCGGCGGCGGCGAACGAGGCGCGAGAGCAGTTCATCTTCCTCGTGCTCGATGGCCTCGTGCTCTTTGCCCTCGCGGGCTGCTGCCGGCTCGCAGGCGCGGTCGCGCGGAGGACGTTGATGCCCGGGAAGAGGCGTGAGCTCACGCTGGAAGTAGCGGAGATCGCGTACTGGAGTGCACTATGGTTTGGCTTCTCGGTGTCCATGGTCGTCTACAACAAGTGGCTGCTGCACAGCTGGGAGGGCGGCTTCAACTTCCCCTTGCTCATCTCGATGCTGCACATGGGCATCAAGTACTTTCTTTCGCTCGCCATGGTCCGATGCAACTCTTTCGCAATTCCCGACATCCCACGACGAGTTTGGTGGCTCTCGGCCGTGCCAGTTGGCTGCGCCACCGCGCTTGATGTCGCCGCCAGTAATGCCTCGTACCTGTACGTGAGTGTGACCTTTTACACGATTGTCAAGAGCTCAAGTCTGGTTTTTACGTTGCTCTTCTCGGTGCTCTACAAGCTGCAACCGTGCTCTCTGTCCCTGTTCTGCGCGGTGTCTGTCATCGTCGTCGGGGTGGTGCTGGCGTCGATGGGAGACACGGAATTCAGCACCATTGGATTTCTTCTTGTCATTGGGTCGTCGGCAGTTGGTGGTTTCCGGTGGTCGCTAACACAGGTGCTCATGAAGCAAATTCGGTGCAATCTGGACGCGATCTTAACCATTTATCTCATCTCACCCGCCTCGGCGCTCTCGCTGATCCCGCTGAGTTTGTGGGTCGACGGTGAGCGCTTTTTCCAATCCAAGTTCATCGACGCCAGTCTATTGCCGTACACAGTTCTGAACATTGTTGGGAGTGGACTTTTTGCGTTCTCCATGATTCTTGTCGAACTGGAGCTGCTGCGCCGCACCTCGTCTGTGACGCTCGGAGTCATCAGCTATGTCAAGCAGATGTTGCAGATCGGATTGTCTGTCGTCGTGTTTCATGACGTACTGACGCCGTTAAATCTGCTCGGATTCCTGCTGACGCTTTTGGGAATGTTCTTGTACACTGTAATTAAGCACCGTGCCAGGGCTGAGGCGCCCCACGCAGGTGGTAAGTACGGCGCCGCCAGTGGAGGTCACATCCGGGACGAGGAGGAAGGGCTCTTCATCTTTGAAGATTACGGCGACAACCTCGGCGATGACCACAGCAGTGGCTTTGGGGATGATCAGAGCCTTAATGGAACCGATTTTGAGCTGATCGCTTCAAATTCTGGCCAGGGACAAAGACTCATGAGTAAAACGTAGACGGAAAAGATTTTTGTTTTGTGGGGAAGCGAGTAGGGAAAGTGAGTGGTGAACCACAAGGAAAGCAAAGTGTCTGTCTGTGCCGGACTTTTCAAAGTCACACCTTTGGAGCCAAGTGCGAGGCCAAGCAACGAAAAGGACAATACGAATCGTGTTGTTATAAAAGGGCAACTAAGCGGTATCGTAGGCAAGGTTGGATCCGAGCCACTTCTCAACGAATTCCACAGACTCGCCCTTGCGTTCGGCATAGCTCTCGACCTGATCCTTTTGGATCTGGCCGACAGCAAAATACTCGGACTGTGGATGAGCAAAAACGAGCGCCGAGACACTCGAGGCGGGGACCATGCTGTAGCTTGATGTGAGCGTCATGTGGGCCAGCTTCTCCGCCTCAATGAGATCCCAGAGGACATCCTTCTCGGTGTGATCAGGCTGCGTCGGGTAGCCAGGGGCAGGGCGAATGCCGTCGTACTTGATCTTGAGCAGGTCCTCATGTTTGAGAGCCTCTGACTTGGCGTAGCCCCAAAGCTCGACACGGATATCACGATGCAGCTTCTCCGCAAAGGCCTCAACGAGACGGTCGCCGATGGCCTGGGCAAGAATTGCCGTAAAGTCATCATGCTCGGCCTTGTACTTGCTGGCGAGCTCCTCGACGCCGTGGCAGGCAACAGCCATGCCGCCGATATAGTCCTCAAATCCGGGCGGCGCGACAAAATCAGCCTGACTAAGCATATTCGCTGCCTCGCTCTGCGCTTGCTGACGAAGCATGCACAGCCTGCTGCGCTCGACCGTCCGCGTCTCATCTTCGTAAATAATGACATCCTCGCCATTGTCAGCCCGATTCGCAGGAAAGATGCCATACGAGCCCTCGAGCCACAGACTCTTGTCTTCCATAATCTGCTTGAGGAGAGCCTGACCATCGTCAAAGAGCTTGCGTGCCTCCTCGCCAACGTTCGCGTCATTAAAGATCTTGGGGTAGCCGCGGTTCGGGTAGCGACCGCGCAGCTCAAATGTCTGGAAGAAGGGGCCCCAGTCAATGTATGGCACGACATCCTCGATCGCGCACGTAGGAGCGGCCTTGGCACCGATGCCAACCTGCGGCGCGGGTGCGGGAGGGTTTGCCTCGAAATCGATCTCAAGGCGCTTCTTCTGTGCGACTTCGAGGGAGTAGAACTTGCGTTCCTCGAGGCCTGCGTAGTAATCTTCCACGATCTCAGCATAATCCTCCTGGATTTCCTCCACGAAATCGGGCTTGTCTTCCTCGGAAAGAAGTGTCTGCACAACCGTGACGGCGCGACTAGCGTCGAGGACATGAATGACTGGATGCTCCGGGGTCGAATAGTGGGGGGAGATCTTGATGGCGGTGTGGCGCTTGCTCGTCGTTGCACCGCCAATCAATAGAGGAATATCGAGCCCAGCCTTCTTCATCTCCTTGGCCACCTTGACCATCTCGTCAAGACTAGGCGTGATGAGACCTGAGAGGCCGACCGCATCGACCTTGTTTTCCTTTGCGGCCTTGATAATGTCATCGCAAGCGCACATGACGCCGAGGTCGATCACACGTACAGCATTGCATCCGAGAATGACAGCTGTGATGTTCTTGCCGATATCGTGCACGTCACCAGCGACAGTTGCGATCAGAAAGGTACCCTGCGAGACCTCGTCTGGATCGGCGTCGTTCGGATCAATGCCGAGCTTGCGAAGGTTCTCCTCTTTTTCGGCCTCGATGAAAGGCTCAAGGTATGCCACGGCCTTCTTCATGACACGCGCCGATTTAATGACCTGGGGCAAAAACATTTTACCCGACCCGAAAAGATCGCCGACGATGCCCATGCCGTCCATCAAGGGGCCTTCAATCACGTCGAGAGGTTTCGCGGACGCCAGACGAGCTTCCTCCGCATCCTTTTCAATAAATTTAGTGATGCCATTGACCAGCGCGTGAGACAGACGCTCTTTGACAGGTTTGGCGCGCCAGTCGGTCGGTTTCTCAGCCGCAGCTGCTTCGCCACCACCCTCCTTCAGACGCTTCAGTCGCTCGCGCTCACGCTGTGTGGCCTCGAGCATGCGCTCCGTCGCTTGTGGTGTCTTGTTCAAGACAAGATCCTCACAGAGCTTGCGCAATTCCGGCTCCACCTCGTCAGCGCCGAGAAGTTCGCCGGCGTTCACAATTCCGACGTCCATGCCCGATTCCAGAATCGCGTGCTCGAGAAACACCGCATGGATCGACTCGCGAATCTTTGACACGCCACGGAAACCAAAGCTCAGGTTCGAGATACCGCCGCTGATCTTCACATACGGACACGCCTCCTTGATGCGCTTCGTTGCGCGAATGAAGTCCACGCCATACGCGTTGTGCTCCTCCATACCCGTTCCGATCGTCAGTACGTTCGGGTCAAAGATAATGTCCTCGGGCGGGAACCGCACCTCGTTCACTAGAATGTCGTACGAGCGCTTGCAGATGCGCACCTTTTCGTCTTCCGTCGCGGCCTGACCTTCTTCGTCGAAGGCCATCACGACCACGGCTGCGCCGTGCTTGCGCAGAAGCGTAGCCTGCTGCTTGAACTTCTCCTCGCCGACCTTGAGCGAGATGCTGTTCACGATCGGCTTGCCCTGGCACCACTTGAGGCCAGCGACGACAATGTCAAAGTTCGACGCGTCCAGCATGAACGGGACCTTGGACACTTCCGGCTCGGTGATGGCGATCTTGACGAACTTTTGCATCGCGTCCATGCCGTCAAGCATGCCGTCGTCGACGTTGATGTCGATCACGTGTGCGCCGTCAGCGACCTGCGCCTTGGCAATATCCATGCACTCGCCATAGTTGCCCTCCATGATCAGACGCTTGAACTTGCGCGAGCCGGCAATGTTGCAGCGCTCGCCCACGTTCAGGAACGGCATGCCAAGTTGATTGTGCACATCATCGACGACAAGATCTTGCAAACCAGAGAGCCACATCTTGGGCATGCCGAGAGCAGGGAGCTCGCGCGTCTTGTATCCGTTCTCTTTGATGCTTTTACCGAGAGCAGCAATGTGGGGCGGCGTGCTGCCACAGCAGCCGCCAACCATGTTCACAAGATGGTTCTCGAAGAACGGCGTGTTGTAACGCGCCATGTCCTCTGGCGTGTCGTCGTACCCGCCCATGGCGTTCGGAAGACCCGCGTTGGCGTACACGTGCACAAAGCACTCCACGACCTTGCTCAGACGCTCCAGGAACGGCGCCATTTGCTGTGCGCCAAGCGCGCAGTTCAGGCCAACACACATCGGCTTGGCGTGGCGCACCGATGCGTAGAAAGCTTCGCCCGTCTGGCCTGAGAGCGTGCGGCCCGACTGGTCGACCAGGGTACCCGAGATGAACACGGGCACATCAAGGCCAGTCACTTCCAAGTATTCGGTGATCGCAAAGAGCGCGGCCTTGGCGTTCAGAGTGTCGAAGATCGTCTCCACCATCAGAATATCCGCGCCACCGTCCATCAGACCAACGACCTGTTCAAAGTACGCCTCCACGAGCTCGTCAAAGGTCACGTTACGAGCGCTAGGGTCTTCCACATCGGGCGAGATCGAGCCTGTGCGGTTGGTAGGTCCCAGGGCACCTACCACGAAGCGCGGACGAGAAGGATCTTCTGCGGTCACTTCGTCACACGCCTCGCGCGCAAGTCTGGCACCCATGTAGTTGAGCTCATACGCAAGACTTTCCATCGCATAATCAGCCTGCGCAATCGTGGTCGAAGAGAAAGTGTTCGTGCCGATCAGCTGCGAGCCAGCGTCGAGGTAGGCCCGATGAATATCCTTGATGATCTTGGGCTGCGTGAGCGACAAAAGGTCGTTGTTGCCCTTGACTTCGTTCGACCAGTCCTTGAAGCGGTCGCCGCGGTACTCGGCCTCCTCCAAGGTGTTGTCCTTGGCGTAGTTCTGGATCATCGTGCCCATGGCACCATCGTAAAGTGCGATCTCCTCAGCAAAGAGCTGGGCAATGTACGACCGCACGCTGTCGCGAGCACGGACAAAGGCGGGAAAGTTCTCGTCATAGAGGTCAGCAGGCTGCGACCAGTCGAGCTTGTCGGCGTTCTTGCGGAGAGAGGCGATCTTCTCCACACTGTCGAACGCCTCGTAGTTGTACGGGTTGGGCGTGGCGTTCTGCGCAGCCTCGGACTGCGGGCGAGGAGGGCCGTTGGTCTGGGGCTTGGGCTTGATGGCGTCGCCCGAGTTCCACGAGAACTCCACACGGGGCTTCTTGGTTACCTTGATGCGAGGTTTCTTTGGCGCGGGAAGTCCCTTCTTCTTGGCGTCGAGAACGGCACGTTCATAACTCGTGGCCTCGAGCATATGCTCTGTGGCCTCGGGAATCTTGTTCAACACAAGATCTTCGCAAAGCTCGCGCAAATCAGGCTCAACGTCGTCCGCACATTTGAGCTCGCCGGCGTTCACAATTCCGACGTCCATGCCCGATTCAAGAATCGCGTGCTCGAGAAACACCGCATGGATCGACTCGCGAATCTTTGACACGCCACGGAAACCAAAGCTCAGGTTCGAGATACCGCCGCTGATCTTCACATACGGACACGCCTCCTTGATGCGCTTCGTCGCGCGAATAAAGTCCACGCCATACGCGTTGTGCTCCTCCATACCCGTTCCGATCGTCAGTACGTTCGGGTCAAAGATAATGTCCTCGGGCGGGAACCGCACCTCGTTCACTAGAATGTCGTACGAGCGCTTGCAGATGCGCACCTTTTCGTCTTCCGTCGCGGCCTGACCTTCTTCGTCGAAGGCCATCACGACCACGGCTGCGCCATGCTTGCGCAGAAGCGTAGCCTGCTGCTTGAACTTCTCCTCGCCGACCTTGAGCGAGATGCTGTTCACGATCGGCTTGCCCTGGCACCACTTGAGGCCAGCGACGACAATGTCAAAGTTCGACGCGTCCAGCATGAACGGGACCTTGGACACTTCCGGCTCGGTGATGGCGATCTTGACGAACTTTTGCATCGCGTCCATGCCGTCAAGCATGCCGTCGTCGACGTTGATGTCGATCACGTGTGCGCCGTCAGCGACCTGCGCCTTGGCAATATCCATGCACTCGCCATAGTTGCCTTCCATGATCAGACGCTTGAACTTGCGCGAGCCGGCAATGTTGCAGCGCTCGCCCACGTTCAGGAACGGCATACCATGCTGGTTGTGCACATCATCGACGACCAAGTCCTCGAGTCCAGAGAGCCACATCTTGGGCATGCCGAGAGCAGGGAGCTCGCGCGTCTTGTATCCGTTCTCTTTGATGCTTTTACCGAGAGCAGCAATGTGGGGCGGCGTGCTGCCACAGCAGCCGCCAACCATGTTCACAAGATGGTTCTCGAAGAACGGCGTGTTGTAACGCGCCATGTCCTCTGGCGTGTCATCGTACCCGCCCATGGCGTTCGGAAGACCCGCGTTGGCGTACACGTGCACAAAGCACTCCACGACCTTGCTCAGACGCTCCAGGAACGGCGCCATTTGCTGTGCGCCAAGCGCGCAGTTCAGGCCAACACACATCGGCTTGGCGTGGCGCACCGATGCGTAGAAAGCTTCGCCCGTCTGGCCTGAGAGCGTGCGGCCCGACTGGTCGACCAGGGTACCCGAGATGAACACGGGCACATCAAGGCCAGTCACTTCCAAGTATTCGGTGATCGCAAAGAGTGCGGCCTTGGCGTTCAGAGTGTCGAAGATCGTCTCAACCATCAGAATATCCGCGCCACCGTCCATCAGACCGACGACCTGTTCAAAGTACGCCTCCACGAGCTCGTCAAAGGTCACGTTACGAGCGCTAGGGTCCTCCACATCGGGCGAGATCGAGCCTGTGCGGTTGGTAGGTCCCAGGGCACCTACCACAAAGCGCGGACGAGAAGGGTCTTCTGCGGTCACTTCGTCACACGCCTCGCGCGCAAGTCTGGCACCCATGTAGTTGAGCTCATACGCAAGACTTTCCATCGCATAATCAGCCTGCGCAATCGTGGTCGAAGAGAAAGTGTTCGTGCCGATCAGCTGCGAGCCAGCGTCAAGGTAGGCCCGATGAATATCCTTGATGATCTTGGGCTGCGTGAGCGACAAAAGGTCGTTGTTGCCCTTGACTTCGTTCGACCAGTCCTTGAAGCGGTCGCCGCGGTACTCGGCCTCCTCCAAGGTGTTGTCCTTGGCGTAGTTCTGGATCATCGTGCCCATAGCACCATCGTAAAGTGCGATCTCCTCAGCAAAGAGCTGGGCAATGTACGACCGCACGCTGTCGCGGGCACGGACAAAGGCGGGAAAGTTCTCGTCATAGAGGTCAGCAGACTGCGACCAGTCGAGCTTGTCGGCGTTCTTGCGGAGAGAGGCGATCTTCTCCACACTGTTGAAGGCCTCGTAGTTGTACGGGTTGGGCGTGGCGTTCTGCGCAGCCTCGGACTGCGGGCGAGGAGGGCCGTTGGTCTGGGGCTTGGGCTTGATGGCATCGCCCGAGTTCCACGAGAACTCGACACGGGGCTTCTTGGTGACATTGTCAGCGGACATCTTGGAGCAGTGGCGTGCACTTGAAAACTACTGTCCCAGGTTCACCTAACCACCTCTCAACTACGCATGCGTGCATTCACCTTTCGTCAGTCCTCCACTTCAACTCGGCCCTCTTCCCCGCCGGCCGGCCTCTCCTCTGCTCTGCTCTGCTCGCCTCGCCTCGCCACACGTCGCGTCGCGTCGCGCCGCGTCGCGTCTCGACGCCTCTCGCGCCTTACCTCTCTCCAATTTCTCCGAGGCGGGGCCGCCTCTCGCGGGTCGCCGGCTCGCCGTGCGCGAGGGAAACCTCGGGAGCCTCGCGCGCGCTGCCTCGCCGTGCGCGCTGCCTCGCCCGTGCGCGCCTCGCTCGCTCGCTCGCTCGCGCGCGCGCTGCTCGGGCGCCGCGGGCTGCGCGAGCTTGGTCTCGCTCGGGTTGGGCGTCTGGCGGCGGCGATTGCGCGAGGGCCCGGACGCGCGCCGTGCCCCCCCGCCGCGCCGCGCCCGCCTCGCGCCGCCCTGGACCTGTGGAGGCGGCGCCGCGCGGGGGGCACCGGGCCCACTCTGCGCGCAGAATCTTCGGCGCGCTCATGCGTCGGCGCCTCGCTTGCGGGTCGTGCGCCACGGCGTGGATGAACGCCTTGGCGATGAGCAGCGGCAGCAGGAGGTGGCGCGCATGACGTCCGGGAGGTAGGGCGTCTGTCTGGAGGTCTGGCCGTCTGGCGGCAGTCTGCAGGCAGAGAGCGATGCGGTAGTGAAGTAGACGTTTGTTGAGCCGAAGTTTCAATTACCAGGGTGTGTACTGCGTGTGCTGCTGGTGCCTAGTGGAGGTCAAGATCACGAGGTAGGGGGTAAGCTTTCAGCGAACATCATGGAGATGGGCATGCTGTACGAATGAGGCGGGTCTCTTTGGCGTCGAGGAGTCGAGAGAGGGGCGCTCTTTTCCAGTGCGTGGTCATCTTTAGCCTTGGCTCCAGGTCAACTTCTAAACATAGCATCTCGGCGGAATCCGTCATCATCATCATCATGATCCTCAGAAAAACCCACCCTCGCTCGCTCGCTCACTCGCTCGCTCTGCACGAAGCGAGGAAGTTCCCCGCAAGATCCCTCGTCTCTAAAGCCAAGAGAACACCCCAATAATTGCCTCCGTTCGTTTCTTCGTTCGTTCGTTCGTTCGTTTCTTTCCATTCGTCCACAGAACCCGGGGTTCATTCGTCCCTTCGTGATCTGGCCCGTCCCCTCCTTCGAGCATCCCCATGCGTCATCCGCGCGCTCGCCCGCGCGAGCAACGTTGCCGCCGCGCATGCAGAAGGGGCGGCGAACTAGACGCCGCGGTTCTCCTGCGGGTCGGGCTCTGCTCTGCTCTGCTCTGCTCTTGTCTCTCTGCTTTCGTCTGCCTTTGTCTGCCTTTGTCTCGACGCTTTGTCTGCTTTGCTCTGCTCTCTGAGCAGATCGCCAAAGCCCTCTGGCGCGACCCGAGACGAGACTCTTCCGCGCGCGCGACGCCCGCCGACGCTGCCCGAGGCCGCCGCGCGTAGCAGGCGAGAGCGTCCGTCTGCCTGGCAGTCGCGTGCGCGCCTGCGCGCCTGCGTGCACGGGCGCGGGCGAGAGCGGAAGCGCTGGATACGCACGCGGAGAGGAGGAGAACAACAACATGCTGCTCGCCGGGCGCAGCGCCAAGGGCGGCGAGGCCTCCGCGGGCTCGTCGGCGGCGGCGGCGGCGAGCAGGGAGAACCCGGGCTTGAGCAAGGATGCCAAGACGTGTCTGCGTCTGCTCAAAATGAGCATCGAGACCGCCAGAGAGGTCACGCACGGACTTGAGAGACACCCCAGTGATGACGAGGTCGCCGGTCTTCGCGTGGCCTTGACCCTTTGCAGCTCTGTGCTCGCCCAGATTTTCAACCCGCAACTCCTCAATACCTTCCTGCACGACTTTGGCTTCCAGAGCTGGTGCCTCATTCTCTTTGAGCTGCTCACCGCACTCCGGGACAAGATCAACCATTGCAATCTTCATGGCAAGCTCAGCCTGACGCTCACGGGTCCGCGGCTCCGTCTCTTCTTCACTCGCGTCGAAAAGAAACTCATCGCTCATGTCGATATTGTTCAGCCTTACCTTCACTTCGCCATTACTGCTTCCCCGCACGGAGAAGAAACTCTGGCCAAGCCCGCCACGGAGCAAGAGACCGCCGGATCGCCACCCAGCGTGTCTCGCGATCGAAATGCCGACTTGGCCGCACAACTTCGTGCTGAAGGCGGCATTCTCTCCATCCAACATCTCATTGAGGACGAAGAAGGCTGCAAGTGGTGGGTCGAAACGTTTGGAAAGAGCAAGTATGCGGTCGCGTGGCAGCAGTTTTTCACGGCGCTCGACAACCACGCCGACCCCAAGATTGCGCGCTTGGTCTCGCACGAAGACGTGCGAGTTGCACTGAGAAACGCACTAAGCTCGAACTCCCGACCAGCCGTCACAGTCTATCAGCTCGGAGATTTCTTATTTCGGTATGGCCCTGGTCTGCGCGTAGCCCTCATCCAGCTCAAGGCTTCTTTGACGAGCCCGCCTTGGTTCGCAGGTGCGCTCTCTTTTGATGAAGCTCGCTGCGTGCTGACTCCGCACCCTCCAGGAACCTTTTTGATTCGCTTCAGCGAAAGTTCCGTGTGCACGTGGGCTGTCAGCTATGCAAATGCGCTCACAGGCGTGGTCAATCATGCGCTCATCCGCGCTTATGTTCCAAACAAGAACACGCAAAGCGTCTTTGTCAGCGGTAACCACTCGTACAATTCCTTTGCGGAACTTGTGGCAGCACATTCGGCTCAGCTCCAGCAACCTGCTCCAGACGTGAAAAATATAGGGCCTGCTCGCCTCTTTCGCGGATTTCTTAGTTTCGATGATGCCGAAGATATGCTAGAGGGTCACCCTGTGGGCACCTTTCTTATTCGATTCAGTCAGAGCCAGGACGGATGTCTTGTGGTGGCCTACGTCACGCCTTCAGAAGGTGTGCAGCAGTCCAAAATCTTCACCGACGCAAATCGCGGCTTCATCCTTAGTGGCAAGGTATACAAGCGAATCGCAGCTCTCGTGCTTGACAACAGCAACAAGCTGCGAATTCCCCTTGCCGTCGAGAGATCTGTCGAGTCTCTTGGGGACCCCAATAATGATAACATGGATGAACACAACGCACCGCCTCAGCTTGGCTATGCTGCACTTCCCGATCAGGGCGACCTGTCTTCGGGCTTTGGCTCTTACTCTGCTTCAGGTCTCTTTGAGGAGCGTTATCGCCCTCTGCCGGCCACGGATCATTATGATCCACTCTTTCCCCAGCCTGATCCCTTCATGCTAGGTGGCGGTGGTGGAGCCTTTCACGGTGAGAGCCCTGGCCTGGGGCTTGGGTTGGGTGTTGGGTATGGTGGATCTTCGCAGTACGAAGCGTACTCCAACCCCCTGGGCGTCATGGGGGGCGGCGTTGGAGGAGGGATGGGAACGATTGGTTATGACATTCCAGCCTTTTCAGACGGCTCATACAATCCTGGTGGCGAGTCTGCTACTGGTGGCACCAATAATGATCACCCCGGCCTCGGCTATGGCCCTGGCCCTGGCGATGCTTACGATGCAGTCCCTTTTGATGCCTTTGGTGTTCCAGAGCCAGCAAATAGCAGACTGACTCACAGTCAATACGTTTCTGCTGGTACTTTTCCTTCTACTAGCGAGGTAGCAGCTGCTGCAGCAGCAGCAGCAGCATCCGACAAGGAGACGTAATAAGAAAAGAGAAACGCTTCGTCTCTTGCACTGCAAACAATGAAAAGCATCAGCACCATGGCAAGAGCTTCTTACTTCGCCAATGGGATCCATCCAGCTCAGCAGTGCCTCTCGCAGGTACGCTAGCTTGTCTCTCTCCTCATGCTATCGACGTAGGTTGTTGTAGCATAACGCCCCAACTGTAAACTTTACTTCTGTTTCCCTTGATCGCCTTGAACTTGAAGTTTTCGAAGTTCGAAGTTCAGCCTTGACTGTTTCGTTCTTTTGTTCTCTCACGCTCCGTCTGGCTGTTTGTTGTTGACGAAAAGAAGAGATCGTCCTCGCTCGCTTTCTTTCAAGTCCAAGCGAGCAGCGGCCCTCAGCAATCGCCAGACTCGACCCCGCATACCCTGCGCTGCGGCGCGCCGGCGCCGCACGGGCAGCCCTCTCTCTTCTCTCGTCGCCGCTTTGCTCTTCCCTCTCGCTCCTTGGCGGCGGCGGCGTGACCTCCCTTGCAAGGACGCGAGATAGATTAGGTTTGATGAGTGCAGCCGCCATGCTGTCGAAGAAGAAGAAGAAGAAGAGCAGCCCACGCTCGTTGCTGGCCGCAGCTATCGGCACGCTGGCGGTCTGCATGTGCATCGTCAATACAGATGCGATGAAGGCTCGCATGCACACAGAATCGCTTGCGCTAGAACACATCCGTGCCTTACACATGCAACAAAAGCTCCTCGCAGAGGGGCAAAACAACTGGGAAACAGTGCTCAACAAAGACGCGCGAATGCTTTCGGTGATCAACGCCAGCATTGGCGGACAGGACTTTCCTCTTGCGCTTGATACGGGGAGCGCAAACACATGGGTGACGTCGACGTCGTGCGAATCAGAAACGTGCGCATCGCATGCGCAATTTGACCCTACAACATCACCTACCCTCGAGGTTTCGGCAAACAAGAACGAAGTCTTTATCACCTTTGGGTCCGGGACGATTTCCGCTACTCTGGCCAAAGACACGGTTTCCATCGGTGGAGCGAATCCTATTGTATTTCCGCACCAAGATATCATGCTGGTAAACAAGCAAGAAGGAGTTGTCTTCCAAACGCCAACCTTTTCAGGGCTCATCGGCCTTGCTTTCAAGTCATTGGCGCATGCAGGCACGGTCCCCATTCTCGAGAACTTTGTCTCTCAAGGCTCTCTCGACAAGCCTCAGTTTTACTTTTTTCTCGGCCCTCGCGAGCAGTTTTTTGCCATCGGGGAGCCCGAAGACTTTAAAGACCAGTATCTTGGTGACCAGCTAAGGACATATCCCATCATTCAGGAGCATTACTGGACGGTCAAGCTCGACGATGTTCTTTTCAATGGCAAGTCCCTTCTCAATGACGATAATGGAGAAAGGAAAGGAACTGCATGTCCGGACAACATTTGCAAGCTCGCCTTTGATTCCGGAAGCACGCTCAACACGATGCCTTCGGTTGTGTACAAAGAGCTCGTGCGCCGGCATCGCTCTGCATGCGCCACCATGGACGCACATGAAACCGCCAAAGACAGACTTTCGCTCGTCGGGAATGGCACTCTCACGTATGTCATCAATGGGGACCATTACGTTTTCGACAGCAAAGACTTCAGCAGCGATGCACAAATCGAGCATGATGCCTGCCCAGCGCTTCTTCTTCAGTCCTTGGACGTAAACAATGAGTTTGGGCCACTCTTTGTCGCTGGCCGTGTCTTCTTAAAACGCTATCTATCCGTCTTTCAAGCTGGAGGGGCGCCAAATATGGCGTTGGCCCCGCTCAACCATGAGTTCAAGGCGCAGTCTCTCTCTCTCCGCGAGACCATTCTGAGTAAAGCAAAGCTTTAACGACGTGCTTAAGAAAAAAGAAAGAGGAAAAATGACGAGCAAAGAATGAATGTTGTGATTATTGAAGGAAGTGATGGAAAAGGTCAGGAGCCCAAAGGGTCGCTGAGGAAGAGAACATGATCGTTGTGCCCGTCCGGTACCTGAACGCGTTTCTTTAACCCTTTAATCGTTGCTGTTGCTGTTGTTATTGTTGTTTCAAGGGGAGGGGAAGGGATAGATCAAAGAGTCTCAATCGAGATCGAGCGATTGCGAGCCGTCCTGACTACTTGCAGGAGAGACGTCGGCTCCGTAGCTGTCTGAAGGCGTTGGGTCATCTCCGTAAACATACTCGTAGTTCAGGTCCTCGTCGCAGTCGTCGATATCTTTTTCGAAGCGATCCAGAAGCTCCTTGAAGGCAGACCAGCCCGCCGATGGGTCCGCTTTGTCAAGTCTTTTCAGCATCTCGTCCTGGCGTTGCCCGGCCTTGCCTGCTTCGAAAAAGGGCTCCTCAAAGAGAGTCCCCCTGTCATACTTTTCGCGCAATTCTGGATCAGAAAGCACTGCGAAAGCTTCGCCAAGGTCGAGCAAGTGACGCCGCACCGATGGATCGTCCTCGTCGTGCATGTGGTTCTTGAGAAGCTTCATGCTCTTGCGCTCGAAGGAGTCAAAGATGAGCTTCGAACTTGCCTGTCTTCGTGCGTGATTGAGGCCAAGGACTCGATAATAGTCCACATGGTTTGCTGCGCGAGCGTCCGTATCGTTCAGGCGGCGCAACCTCGTGTACTCGTCAAAGAGTCTTCGCTGACGCGACGCAAGTGTCCGCTTGTCGTTATGGTCTTGCATGTGAAGCTCGGCATCGCGCGCTGTCAAGAACGCATTGAAAATGGACGAGGAGTCACCGAGGCGCTCTAGATACTGAATCTTTGCAAGCGCCACCGAAATATTGCCCGGGCTCGACTCCACCGCGCGCGAGTACGCCCTGCGAGCTTCCTCCCTCTCCCCAAGGGCGTGAAGCGATTCGCCCATTTGAAGGAAGATGCTGCTGACGAACCAGGGCATGCTGTGGGGTTGCTTTTCGAGAGCCTGGACGAAGTTGAGCAGCGCCTCGGAGTGCTGATCGGTCTCGGCCATTTTGATGCCCGCCTGCAGAAGCTGGTTTGCGTCGTGAAAGTTCTTCAAACGAAGCTGGTTGTCCGTGTCACATTGGTACGCAAATTCGAACTGTCGAATTGCCAGCTCGTAGTTGCTCTGCATCACTGCGATGGACGCAGCGAGGGCCCAGACCTCTGCAGTGGCTTTGGCTTTGCTAGACTCCGACATGCGGCCCATGACCTTCGTCATGAGATCTTCCGCCGTAGGATAGTCTCCTGCTTCGACGTAGCTGCGGATTTTGGTAACCATGGAGGACATGTCGAGGTCATCTTTCATGACCTTGACATTTTCTTGGAGTTGTATCAGCTCCGCGCAAGAGGGAACCAACTTGAGACCCTCACCAGCCACAGAGAGCGCCTTTTTCAGTTTGCCATGCTCTTTGAGCTGCTTGGCACGCTCAAGTTTCTCCATTGCTTGCTCCAAAGTCCGTCTTTCGGACGCGCATGACTCGAACGCAAGTGGATTGATGCGAATTGCAGCGTCAAAGCTTTCCGCGGCCGCGCTCAGATGGCCTCGTTGCATGCGAATTCGACCGAGACTCAAGTGAACCTTGTGATTGTCGTCGCGCAGAAACACGCACACAGAAAATTGCTCTTCGGCTTCTTCGAACTGCTTCATCGCGAGAGCGCACTGGCCGGCTCCATAGTGCAGATCGAAGTCACCGGGTGTTTCTGCAATTGCCTCTTTATATTGCGCGAGAGCCGCAGCATACGAGCGTCTCTTCATGAGCTGCTCAGCCTTGCGCTTGAGTAAATCTCCTTTGTTGCTATCTGCTTCCTTTGGGGTACCTTTGCTATTCTTGGTCGAAAATGCTTTGCCATTCTTGCTTGCGTCCTCGTCACCACTCTTGCTCGCAGACTCTTTCGAGGCGCGGGCGTTCTTTGTCGCAGACTCTTTGCCATCTGCATGATCGCTGGTCTCTTTCTTGCGATTCTCATCTTCCTCTTCGCTTTCATCGCTTTCATCCTCGTCATCTGATGCGAAAAGGCTCTTTTTGGCTTCCTCCGCAGCAAGCGCCGCGCGCCGCGCAGCATCAAGCTTCTTTTCCTTTTTCAGAATATGCGCTGGCTTTGCGCGCTGCACGACAAAAGCATCCTCCGAGTTACGCGCAGCCCCGGAACTCGAGTGACGAGTGAGATTACGCGTCCAGGTCTTGCCCGCACCCGCACCCGCACCCGCACCCGCACCCGGACCCGGACCCGCGCTTGCGCTTGCGCTTGCGCTTGCGCTTGCGCTTGCGCTTGCGCTTGCGCTTGCACTCGCGCCTGTGCCCGCTGCCGGTGCAGCACGCGAGGCGGAGACTTCTTTCTCCGATTTGTCCAGAGCCGCAGAAGGAGTGATTGTCTTTGCAGCGGGGGTCTTTGTGGCAACGGGAGGACCAGTAGACGTCGAACGTTGGTGGCCCAGATGGACGCGCCCTTCTTTGGGACGCTCGTGAGGGACAAAAACTGCAGACTTGTTGATTGCGTTGTTGCACATTGGGCATCGCTGGTGCTTCTCACCCTCTTTGCCCATCCAATCGTCAAGGCAAACGCGATGAAAACAATGACCACATTTGCCAGCGACCAAGAGACGTCGCGGATCATCCATCTCTTCAAAGCAAATGGGGCAATCATTCAACGTGGCTTGGCTGGACCTTTTCTTGTCGCCAGCATCAGCCGGTCCGTCTGCTGTCGGCTGCGTGGCTGCCTTCGCCGCTTGCTCACTCGTCTTGATCTGCGTGTCGACCTTCACAGGTCCGCTGGCTTTCATCTGCGCACCGTCCTTGCCCTTTGGCGATGGAGAGACGGCCACTTTTACACTTTGACTCGGGGATGATGGAAAAGGAGCAGGCTTCCATGCTTCGCTTGGGGCGCTCCAAACACTCGAGACGGCGTCATTGGCATCTTGAGCAATCGGTTGGTCTCCAAACTGCTCCATGATACTCTGCGCATGGACCTCCTGGTTTAACATCGATTCTGCATTGGAGTCAGAAGCGACGACGTCATGTACCACAGTCTCTTGTGGTCTTCGAGCTTCAGGAGCTGGAATGGAGCGAGGCGGAAGAATAGGATTCTCCCTTGGCTGCTGCGGGTCGGGTTGAGCAGCAGGAACCGAGGGACCAAATCCAGGAGGGGGCGAGCGCGGTGTTGTCGCGGTTTGGCTCTCCGTGAGAGGCGGCGCCGCAGTGGGTGGCGGCAAAGACAACGACACCTGCTGATGAAAGTTGTCATCAACGTACTGTTGGTGATGCCCGGAAGTCGAAGACTGACCCAAAGGCGTCTGCACGTGCGGCAAAGAGACGGAGGGACCGGAAGAGAAAGCGCCTCCGAAATGCCCATAGAATCCGCCCGAGCTTGACGATGGTGCAAAGCTGAAGAACCCCCCAGCGCCCGGCCCAAGCGGAGAATGTGCGTCGAGATCCCCCGAGGGAAGGCCATCGAATGGCGATGAAGAAACCCCGTGCGCGGACGAAGAAAGAGGAAAATGGCTTGCGCCCAAGGCGGACTGGTTATCCACGCCGTCCGTTGCGATACTCGTGGGAGCCTGCGAATCCAGCCCGTGTCGATGAATCGGTGCCATGCCCGGTGGCGCACGCGTATCGATATGGAGAGACTCATGCTTTGGCGATGCCTCTTGAACAGACACCGTTTGCGACCTCGTTTGGGGCACAACTTGCGGTGCAAGTGCCGACCCGCTGCTGGAACCAGGTGATGCGGAGACTTCCCAGGCCCCGGAAGGCGCCAAGTCATTCGCCACAGCCACATTTCCTACATGTTGCGAATCTTGCAGTGTGCTTGACGATTGACGCAGGATAAGGCTGTCGCCACAAACGCGACGGATGAGACCTGCAGCCTCGGAGAATTGTAGCTTGCTCGCTGCCGGGTGCGGATCAATACGATAGATCTCACGGTGCGATTTCCAGTGCGATTTCCAGCCGCCTTTTGCACTAGCGTGCGGTGACTCGATAATGCAAACGAAAAGAACACCGTCGCGGCCTGCTTCGAAAGAGTGCACGGCGAAATACGGCTTTTCGAGCGCAATGATGCGCGAGGAGATTTGGACATGCATGTTGCGATCTTCCTCGGTGAGCCAGTAGACTCTTGTCTCAAGCGTGGTCTCCCAGCGCGCGAGCGCGTAGATCTTACCGTCCGGCCCAACGCTCAAATGAAGGGTCGAAGGCGGTGCCTTCCCCTTGCCAAGAAAGGGAATTTCCCTGAATGTCTGCGCCTGTCGAGCAAAGATCTGTTTGTCTGTGGCAAGAACTGAGATGTCGCTCCCTGGAATTGTGCAAATGTCCTGGAAATTTTCAAAAGACTCGGGAAGGAACACAATACCCTGCGGGGTGTAGGCCAGAAAAGGTGGCATGCCTAGCTCCTGGGCCCGGGCTTTGTTAAGACGAATGAGAATGCCCGCAAATTCAGGATTGCGTGACATGTGAATAGCCTCGGCGCATTGCGAGATATCGACGCGCATTTCGATAGCGGCGCGATCCTGCACCCACTTTTTTCCTTGGCGAGCAAAGTAGACAATTTGGCCCTTGTTGGACAAAAGCACGAGGAGATTTCCGCGCTTTGGATCAAAGGTGAGCGGTCCGCCATCCGCAGGGAGAGTGAGGGTGAACTGATAGTTGCCTTCGTCGGAGCTGTAGATGTTGACCTTGTCTGGCTTGGAACTCAGCGAGCAAATGGCAATCTCGGCGCGCACGGGATCGATGGCAAAATACGCGAGCGCGTTGCCAGGAACGCGTGCGACGGGGGAAGCTTCCGGCAAGAAAGGACCACGCGTCCAGTCGATCGGAGCCTGTGCAACTGAGGGGGGCTTTTTCGACAAAGGCGTCTTGTCCGTCTTCTTTGAACCTTCATCCACGTTTGATGGCTTGGTTCCTTTTGCAGCACCCCCATGCGATTGCGCGCTCTTGTTATTGGAGAGCTCAGTGAGAATCTTATCGCGTAGAAACTGAGGCATTGACTCCCAAAGCGCGGCGTCGATGCCCTCGGGCCGCGCCGCAGAGGATGAAGTGGGGGTTGAGACTGCGGAGCGCTGCAGCGGCGAAGACTTATTTGCTCCTGCGGTCGCAGCGCCCTGCGAAGTATGGTGCGAGGGACTTGAGAGCGATTTGGGGGCGCTAGTCCCTGCTTTGTTGGCCTTTGCTCCGGCGGGACGGGTCGGGGCCGAGGATTGAGTGGAGCTCGTTCGCATGTCGCCAAGAATCCTGTTCTTGATCGCTGGCGGCATGATTCGCCAAGCCTTAGGATCCACACCTGGAGGAACGGGCTCCGAAGCTGGAGTGCTCTTGCTACCCGAAACCGGCGCCGAAGGCTCAGCGGAGCCAGGGTCGTCGCTGTCAATATGAGCGAATCGACAGCGGTCGCCGAAGCGGCAGCCGCCCTTTCGTGAATAGAATTTGCATTGAGAAGCCTTGGAAGGCGCGGAGGTCCCTGCTTCCGCGGACATGGCCACAGGGAGTGATGTTACCGCGAAGACCTTTCTGCGCCGAGGCGAGGTTGGCCGCTGGCCGCCTTGGTCGGCCGCGAGTTAGTAGTTGTTAGGCCCAGGCTGTGCCACGCTGTGCACCACGAGCCAGGGCCAAGCTGTATCGCTTCTTCAAGCTTTGGCCCGCTGCCTGGCCAGTCGATCTGTTAGCCGCCCGCCTGGCCCCACGTGAGCAGGGCCTCCGTCCGGCTCGCAACCCGACCTTGCGCCTCCCGCTCCTTGGGTGAGTGCAAGCAAGGCAGGCAGGTTTGCCGGCCGGTCGATGGCGAATGGGTTGACGGTCGCGTGCGGTGGCGCTTTTGATTCGCGCGCCCGCCGCCTTCCTGCGCAAAGATCAGCGGCCGGCGGCGAAGCGCGCAGCAGCGGCGTTGGCGAGGCAGGCGTGGGACCGTGTCTGGCGGACGAGAAGCGCGGGAGCGCGCGTGCGATCGCGGTCTGCGTCCCCGGGCTGCAACCACCACGCTTTCTCCTTTATTTCACTGTCAATTTATCTTTCTTTCTTTTTTTCGCTGTTGCCAATCCACTGTCACAGTCAGTCCGTGCCACTGCCAGTTGCTTTTTTTTTTGGATTGGTTTGGTTTGTTTGTGGTAGGCCTAGACTATTTCTTTTTTGCGGCGACATGAACATTGGAATGATTCGAACAGGGAGAAGACATCAAGGGCGACAGCCTACCTTGCTCCTGGCTGCTTGTGCGGATGATAATGGCATACTACGTCTACCATCATGGTCAAAGAGAGGGAGATGTAGAAAGAGAGAGAGAGTTTCTTTGTAAAAACTGGGCAAGTAATACACCTTACATTAGTCGAGCTTTTTCGTCAGCGTGTTGACGACAGAAGATAAGACACCCTCGAAGAGAACCGAGACGGTGTACACGCCACCAAGAATAGCGCACATTGAAGTAAAACCCTCGATCCAAGGCTTGGTCTCTTCAACAACGACAACCTTGAAGGGCGCAAGGTCATAACTGAAAATGACCTGAGGAACTTCAGCTAGCGTTGGGTGCGTATCGCTGGAGATGGTGTATTCGTATGCGTTGATAGACTTGCCGCGGTGCGGCCTGCGCGAGGTTCCAATGACCTTGATGTAATGCTCGTGAGTGTAGTTGTTGTCGCTGGCGCTGAAGGGGATCTCGTCGATGCCCTCGGCAAGAACAATCGGACGTCCAACCTTGTCAGCGTAGGCGCCTTCGACCGGAAGAGCCTGGCTGCGAACAAGCTTTGCACTGTGTTTGCCAAAACTTAGGTGACGGATGAAATGATCGAGCTTGAGGAGTCCTGTCTCGAACGTGTGGCCGGACAGCTTGGGGTGAAAGATGACTCTGCCCGGCACCCGACGCAAGTTGAGAAAGCCCTCGACGCGGCAGCCGAGCGCCGTGACCTTGGATTCGGGCTTGCCGTCCTTCTCCACGTCATGGCCCTTGTGGGGCTCCGGAAGCGCGCCCTTGTCCTCGGCTTGAACTTCTTTGAGGACGGAAATGGCAAACTTGGCCAAAGGTTCTGCCTTGCGCGCACCCGTGTACTGCTCATTGTACCGGCCGCGAGGACCCGTGACTCGGTTGACCTTGCTCTGGCGAAAGACGAGAATGGTGGGAAATGCCTGGATGCCATTGTCCATGCAAATTTTTTGGTGGGCCTTGACAGTGCAGTCAAAACTTGCGAGTGCAATCGAGTGCTTGTGATGGCCGTCCACCTCGTGAGGCGCCTGCTCACGAACCAGGTGCGCCGCATGCTCATAGATGGGGGCAAGACGTTGGCAGTGAGGGCACCACGGTGCGTGAAAGTCGACGAGGAGAACCTCAAATTCGTCGACTGTTTTCACGAAGTTCTCCGGGGTGAGTTCGATCGCATACCGCTTCACGCCATAAACATCCTTGTCCGTGCCGTCGTAGAGGTGTTCCCATTCGGCCTCGACATTGTCGCCAGCGCCACCCTTGGAAACGGATCCAACCTTGACGCCATCGAGCGAGTACTTGTGCAGCGAGTGATCAAGGATATCGACGCGTCTTCGGCCGAGGACGTTTTCCACGTCAACACCCAAATACTCGCAGCTGAGGGACTCAAAGGTGAGGTTGATGTTCATTTGGAAAATGCTGTCTTCGCTGTGATCAATCTCAATGGCCGTCGACTCTCGTACTGCCAGAAAGTTGGAGAGCTCCAAGTACAGGATGAGCAGAAAGAAGAGGGCGAAGGCGATCGAGACGCTGCCGCCTACGGCACTTGCCTCGGTGAGGTCTCTGGGAATCTTTCTATACAGGTCGAACGACCGCAGACGGGCCGACAGGCCACCTGCAGGCACACTCAAGCCGCCGCTGGTCCCGCCTCCCGTGCCACTGCTGCTGCCGCCGGCCCCCATCATGCCCCCGGCTCCGCCTCCGCTGCGTTGCTTCATGGCAGCGAACAAGCGTGTTGCGCAGACACGAAGGGGCTATGCGTAGGCCTCTCGTATCGAGGAGCGCTGCAGCCAGCGCGCGCCACGCAACTCCGACGCCACGCGTCTCGCTCCACCTCGCCGCCGCCTTCGTTGTTTGCCGCGCCGTGCCTTGTGCTGTGACGTGCAGACAGAGCAGCTGCCGGCTGGTCGGAGTCTATCTAACGAAGATAGGGGCCACGCTGGAAGCGAAGAACCAAATCAAGAGACAAAGCACGAAGCCAGCAGACAAACGAAGGAGGCGGAACCAAACAGCGTGGCGAATTCGCAAAGTCCATCGTAGGCTTTTCTTTACTAAAAAAGTTGATGATTTACATGTTGGTGGGGATTGGCGTTCGGCAGGCTATCTGGAAAATCTAGGGGAGAACAAGTGCCACTGCAGCGCGACGTATACAATGGACGATTTGCACCGAATCAAGAAATGCAGACTAGGCCAGCTGGCTTGCCTTTGTAAGGCGGCTTTTATTCATCCCGTTGAGAACTAGAAAGAAATGAATGAAAGCAAGAGAGGCGGCTGGCTGGCTGAGTCGCTGGCTGCGTAGCTGGCTTGCTACTGATTGGCCATGGCCTGAGCCGTGAATTGCATACCGACAGAGCCGAGAGCCTGTTTTTTGCGATCGCGCTCTCGCTTACGCTGCTCCAGCTCGAGATATCGCTGCTGGCGGTCAAACATACTCCGAGAGCGACTGGCCTCCTCTTCGAGCTGGGGGGCAAAGACAGCTTGGGCCTCCTTGAGCGCAGCGTGCCACAGATCCCTATCCTGCGAGGCTTTCATCTCCACGGAGAGAAGAACTTTACCATGGTGATCAAGGAGGCGGAGTTCTACGTCGCCGCAGCAATCCATGACCTGCACGGTGCGCAGGGACAAGGCCCCCTCGTGGAGTGGGCGATTCTGCTGCTGTTGCAGCGTTTGCCATCCGAGTCGAATTCCGTCGTCCGCGACAACGAGGCGCACAAGAACCTGACTACCACTTGCAGGATGTGCCCCAGTAGCTGTTCCTGCTTTGGCACCACTCGAGCTTGGCGCTCGGCCTGTGCCGAGAAAGCTAGAGACAGATCTCGACATGGATCCCATGAGCGAGACCTTTTCCGGCTCGTCAAAATCCACAAGTGTTACATAAATACCCTCCTCTAGCATGGGTAAATGGTTTCTCTCGAAGTCGCGGCGACGTTTCTCCTCTGGTGAGCTCAGGCCTCTGTTTGTCAAAAGTCAAAAGAGGGCAATGATGCAAAGATACGAGGATCGACGCGTCAGACATGGCTCCTTTTGGCGGACTCTCAAGCGTAGGACCTTTCTTAGTAAACGTACACTGCATCGGTGACCAGGTGATAGACCCGAACAAGACAGCCGCATCGCGACGTCGCCTGCTGCGCGGCCGCGACCCCTGCCGCGCTGCTTGGCCCCGCGCCGGCCGAGCCCTTGACCGCCTCGACGGTCTGGTTCACGTTCTTGGCCACGCTCGCGTACGCGCCTCTGGCCGACGACGCGGCGAGCCACGCTGCGGACTGCATCGGGTCCTCCGCGCCAGCCCTGGCTATCGGCCTCGCCTCGCAGAACCGGCACTGGCGCGCTCCTCGCCCAAGTCCTCGACCTCGACCTCATCGTCTTCCAGCCTGCGACTGACTGCCCGAGAACTAGATTCGCACTATCCCGCCTGCAAGCTGCGGGCGGTACCCGCGTCCCAGCATCGCATCGCGTCGCGTCGCACACCGCGGCGCTGCTCCCCTTCACTGTCTGTCATTCGTGCTAAAGGCGCCCGCCGACACACGCACGCGCGCACACAGGATGCATGCCCGAGCGAGCGTAGACCGCGTACATCCGCCCGGCGCGAGGCTCCGCGGCTCCGCGGCTTCGCGGCTTCGCGGCTTCGCGGCTCCGTTTCCGGCGCAGGCTGAGGCTGGCCGCGCGAGGCTTGCGGGCTTGCTTTGCTTTGCGAGAAGCTTTGCTTGCGTTGCTGGACCTGGGAGATCGGCTGGGCAGAGTGCCAAGTCGCCTTGCACGTGCCGACCGCGAGCGGCGCGGCGCTGGATGCCGGCGCGCGCGGGCGCGGGCGCGGCGCGGTGGCTGGCGGGCGCGTGGACGCCGCAGACGCGGACGCGGACGCGGCAGGGCGAGAAGAAGATCGCCGCGCAGGAGGAGCACGAGGAGCACGAGGAGGACGCGGAGCCCGCGAACGAGGACGTCGCGCGCACGGACAGCACCCGCGCGGAGACCTGCAGCGAGGAGGGCGAGGAGGACGGCCAGGAGCAGCAGCAGCAGCAGCTGCTGCTCGCTGCCGCCGCAGCGAGAGCTGCAGCGACGCGTCGCCGCGTGCAGGAGCAGTTTTGGCGCCTGCGGGAGCTCACGACGAGCGACGTCGAAAGCCTCGAGGACGACGCCACGCTCGAGAAGAGCGACGGCACCAGCGCAGGCGATCGACTCACCATGGGTAAGCGAGGACACGTCCAGTTCGAGTTTGATCCCGACCTCAACGACCAGCAGGAGGAGGAGCTCGAGTTCGAGGAAGGGGACGAGGACCCGAGCGACCTCGACAGTCTCAACGACGAAGACGAGGACGGTGACGAGGACGAGGACGAGGAAAGCGAAGCCGATGGCCTCGAGCGTACGAGGAGAAAACGGCGCAACCGTCGCCGGCGGCACAAGGGTAGCAGCGGCAAAACAGACGGCTCGCGCGATGGAGCTTCGCTCATGAAAATCTTCAAGGAGAGAGCCGTCACGCCTATGATCGTGGTGAATAACTGGACCGATCAAGTTATGCAGTCCAAGCAATTGCAGCGCATCAGAGAGAGACGACGCGCAGGCGAAGCGGAGCTCGCGCGCCTGCGTAACGATTTTCTGACGAGCCAGACGTTCCTCGAAATGGTAGACCAAGCTTTCGAGGAATGCGACATTGACGGGAATGGGGCAATCGACACGGGCGAGCTCTACGCGGGGGTTCTTCTCTTGTATCACAATTTAAATCGCATCCCCTGGGGAGGACGCAAGCCACCCCCCAAACGCGCACACGTTTTGAATGTGATGAAAAAGTATGATTTCAACGAGGATGAAAAGCTCGACCGCGAAGAATTCCTCGCACTTTGTCAGGACCTTTGTCACAATGTTGTGCTTGACGTGACGAAGCGCATACTTCTGGTTATTATCGTGTTCCCTATGCTTGCGCAGCCGATGAAACATATGCTGCAAGACTTTTTCGTTGTTGCAAGACTCACTCCGTTGGCGGCTCTATTGGCGAGCGTTCCTGATCAGATTTTCACCTCCGTCGCGGTAGCTCTCATGGTGACATTGTTGCCCTATATGGAAGCGGGTCTTCCAGAATGGCTTGGTTTGCGTTGGGACGACGTCACCGACATTAGTCGTGGATCCGAGGTGCAGCAATTCAAACGCCTTCGTCAGCGCAAGGTAATGTCTCTTCGTGCTGCAAGACGAGGCCAGGAACGGCTCCGCGCACGTTCCGCTTCATCCTCGAACTCTCTCTCAGACTAAGTTAGAAGTTAAAAAAGAATAGAATGTTGTTGTTGTTTTGTTATTTCTCTTTGTATTTTGTATCCTGCAGCCAGTTCCATTTGCGTCGACTCCCCTGCGCACTCAATGGGTCGAAAATCGTTGGTCACTTTAAAGAAGAAGCCATCAATGAACCATTGAGCCAGAGTGATCAAGATTCTGCCGCAGTCTCAACCTTGGCGGAGTTAGCTGCCACGCTCGACACGGGACCCGCAGCTGAGGAGGGATTCACCGCAGTAGTTCCGGCTCCGGTCAACATGGTGAACTTGACATCCTTGTGAATGTTGATGAGCTTTGGAACCATAATTAGCGACACTGTGACCATGCACGTAAGCACAGAGCCAAGACTCGCAAACAGGTGCAGCTCAGCGTACGTTAGGTCAAGCCCGAGCACCACAGCCAGCGTGACCATCGAGAGCAACGCGCCATTGTACACAGACAAGAAGATCCACCGCGCCTCGCTAAGCTCGGAGGTTACGTTGCGAATCTGATACGAGACGAAGCAGCCATACGCCGTCATAAGCCCGAGCAACAGAATCACCAGCATTCCCAGCGTTCCCGACTCGACCGCACAGGTTTCGAAAGGAACCAAGTGCACATTGCCATCCGCGTCGTCGACCGGCTTTGAGCTCGTCTGCGGCTTGGGAGGATCCACAAGAAGCATCACCGCCAACAAGCCGACAGTTGCGACAATCAGTGCTGCCAGACGACGATACAGACGCCAGTTTGACACCTTCTTGCTGCGCAGCCTCGAGTTGTTCATGAGGACGCTCACTCGCCACGTCTTGACAAAGAGAGGTCCAAACAGCAGAACGTACCCCACCGCCGTGAAGCACGGAAGTGCAGCACAACGTGCAGCGCTCAGCTCGTCGACAGAGAGAAGCGGCCCAGTAAGCGCGACGAAAGCGCCAAAGATCATGATGAGCAGAAACTTGCGCTGCGACAGACGAATGACCTTGTGTGACCATACTCTGGCGAGCGCAAGCAGAAAGATGAAGATGAAAGCATACCCGAACATAACGAGCCCTGCCCCGGCGCTCTTCAAGCTCGCGTGGTCGCAGCTGGCTTCGAACGCTTCAATGTCCGGACAGTATCGCAACGCGTCTTCCGAGTTCTGCGTCAGCGTCACAGTACGCAGAGAGTTCGCGCACGCGCTCACGGTCATGTTGTAGTCTTCGTTGGAGCACGCCATGACAAAGTCGACGGGGACAGTGGTGGTGTTGCCCGGAAAGATCTCGGCTTGAAACGTTGTCACTGTACGCGTCCCTGCATCAATAGTGCCGACCGAGTTCTGCGCTTCATTGTAGATGTTGAGAATATCGTACGTCGCCACGCTACGATCACCAGCGGCGTCGAGTGCAATGGAACCCGAGGTACCGTTGTAAGTCGTTTCGCGGATTGCTTCCCGGATCCGTGTGGCGTTTGCACGCTCAGAAGCCGTCAGAGGATGAAGAGCACGAAGCGCGAGCATCATGGCATCGTAAAAGTACCCGTTCCACATGTCCTTGGCTTTGCTCTTTCCGACTTCGACAGAGTTTCCGTTCGCAGCTGTCAGCATCGCGCCGAGGTTGGCGAACATGCCGGTGGTGTCATCGTAGTGGCTATCCACGCACGAGAGCCAGTCCTGATATGTTTGGCCTTCCGTGTCCATCCAGGGCACAAGGCCAATGAAGCCGTGAAGAAGCTTTTCCATGTCGACCAGCTTTTCTTCTGGCAGACCCCACAGGTTGCTCGAGAGGGTAGTAATCGTCGACTCTGTAGTGAGCCACGCCCAGCCTTCGTCGAGCATTCCTGTAGCGTTGGCGATGACGAGAGCATCGCGTGCAGGCTCCATTGCGATCATAACGACGCGGACGCCCGACGCTCTGATCTTGCGCAAAGCTTCGGAGATCTGCGATTCTGTAAAGCCACTCGTGAGGGTGTAGCTGGTAACTTCGGCGCCAAGCGAGACCGCGGTCTCGGCAAAGACGTTGGTGATGCCTTCAAAGTATGCCTCGGACGAGATGGAGAGCGTGGCGATCTTCGTCCAGCCCTGTGTATTGACGGCGTATTCTGCGAGCATCGCGCCTTGGTAGTTATCGGAAGGGATGACACGCGAAAAGTAGCTGTACGAGTCAGTGTCGCTCAGTAGAGGGGACGTGGACGTGGCGCCAATGACATTCTTCTCGTAAATGGTGCCGATGATCGAAGCGCCTTGCGCGACACTGCTGTACAATGGTCCTACAGCCAGGTTTATACCAGACTCGCGCATGCACAAGCCTGATTGCACACCACCGGAGACGCCGGATCCGGTGTCGATCCAGAGCATGTCGAGATCGGCGACGTTCGACATAAGACCATCCTTGCGTGCTTTTTCCCAGGCACACATAGTGGCAAAGTCAGATTCGGGTCCAGACGAAAGCGATCGCAAGACGCCGACGCGATAAAAGTCATCGCTCGGAGCTTGCGAGTCTTCGCCGATCGTGTCTTCGTTGCAGACTCTGTCAGAGATGTACTGGTTGCAGCTGTTTGTTCCGCAGTCGCCATAGTCCTCCCGAGCTGCCACCAGCGTCATCTGCGCCAGGGCTAATGTGAGCCACCCACGACCAAGCTTTTCGGCCAAGAAGCTGTGTCACGTTCCGATGCGCGCAAAGAAGTCCTGGATGAGTAGGCGTCTTCACAATCCCTTCTCTCTTGATTCCTGAAAAAAGCTTCTCTGAATTAATTAAGTGTTTGCTGCGCGAGAATCATGAATTGGAAGCCTGTCTTTCAAAAATTAAGGTGGTGTACTGGTGATCAACCGATCGCGACCGAACTCCAACGTGCATGACATGTGACATCTACAAACGAACAGAATGCTAGAATGGAGGGGACTCCGTCTGCGAGGCTCTCAATTCGGTGTCCAAGCAACAAAGAATTGTTACCTGATAAGTCTCAGCGAACGGATCCATCCTTCCGCTCAGTAGTCTATTTTAATTTTGAATTTTCACCCCTGACTGTCGTACGTTCTAGTGTGAGTACTCTGCAAAGCACTTCTCCGCGCGACCGAAACGGCAACCAATGTCTGTAACCGCGACCTTTGTTGAGGTACTTCTCTGTCGATTGATTCTCGACGAGCTACCTTTTTGTCTTTTCGATCGACCGCAGCAGCCTTCGACAACCCACCTCATTCGTCACTCCTCCACTTGTTCCAATTTGCTTGTTACGCCCAACGAGCGCTCCGAGATTGGCTCGGCCCGGACGTCTGAGGCCTGCCAGTGTGAAGGCTGTGAAACGCACCTGCTTGCCTTCAAGTCTCATGGCCCATTTCTTCTCTTCCAATTTGGCGCTTTCTGTGGGACGCGTGGGTCCGGGTGCAGGAAACAAGTTCAAAGCGTTTCAACGTCTGCATACGATTCTTGCGCACTCATTGTCATCAGCAGGTCGAGATCAATAACCTTGCGCTCGGGACGTCAACGAAGCTGATGAGCCTCAAACGAACCGCGTTTCGCCCAAACTTGAGGGGCACGAATGCGCCTGACTGCACGTACGGCCGAAATTTGGCGGAGATACCCTTTTCTACATACATTCGAAACGCAGCGGCCGAATCGAGGTGGAGGACGCAAAATGGAAGCACTCGGAAGCAAGGAAGCAAACGAAGAATGAGGCGGCAGGACGAGGAAGAAACGAGGTGGAAGAGGAGCGGGGGGGGGGGGGGGGCGCATTCATTTAATCGGTCTTTTCGCCGAGCAGGTCCGAATAGATAGATACCCAGTTCTGTCGAACTCCCTCTTTTCGTGGCCGCATAGCTGCTTGGCAGAATACATGTCTGGGCCGACAAGCGCCAAAAGCACTTACACCATTTAACGAAAACCTCACGTGGATTCAACAAGGTTATATGAATAACTGTAAAGGTTTGAGGGATGACATTTCCTTGATTGCACGAGACGGGAACAGCTCGGGCGATTCCAGGTAGATTCGTTTTCTTGACCGCAGGTCGTCTTCACTGTGAACCAAACATAGGCCAACCAGGTAGCAGACCGATCGGACGAGGCAAAATCAGAGACAGAACCGTTCCTGAAACTTCGAACTCGTCAACGGCTTTTGCTTGCATCTCGAACTCGCATCAACAGGATGAGCCACCTACGTATGCTCTTTCGCAAAGAGTCTCGCTTAATTTTAAAACAGCCGCCGTTGCATTTGATCTCCAACGAGTTGAGCATAGAATCAGCAAAGACGGTCGCACCTATGATAGCTTCCAAGCACAAGGCTAGACAAGCGAATCGCAAGGACTGTCGCTGTCATTTGGCGTCACAGGGTAATGATCAGTGGGGCTCAAGGGCATTGTCCTAGCCAACAGAGGGTTGCACACTTGACGCATTATCGTTTGCGGCACTTGCAGCAGAAGTACCCCCATTCAGCGTTGCTCCAGGTCCAGCCGTGGTACCCGTTATAGTAGTGAACTTGACGTCCTTGTGAATGTTGATGAGCTTTGGAACCATAATTAGTGTCACTGTGACCATGCATGTAAGCACAGAGCCAAGACTCGCAAACAGGTGCAGCTCAGCGTACGTTAGGTCAAGCCCGAGCACCACAGCCAGCGTGACCATCGAGAGCAACGCGCCATTGTACACAGACAAGAAGATCCACCGCGCCTCGCTGAGCTCAGAGGTCACGTTGCGAATCTGATACGAGACGAAGCAGCCATACGCCGTCATAAGCCCGAGCAACAGAATCACCAGCATTCCCAGCGTTCCCGACTCGACCGCACAGGTTTCGAAAGGAACCAAGTGCACATTACCATCCGCGTCATCGACCGGTTTCGAGCTCATCTGCGGCTTGGGAGGATCCACGAGAAGCATCACCGCCAACAAGCCGACAGTTGCGACAATCAGTGCTGCCAGACGACGATACAGACGCCAGTTCGACACCTTCTTGCTGCGCAGCCTCGAGTTGTTCACGAGGACGCTCACTCGCCACGTCTTGACAAAGAGAGGTCCAAACAGCAGAACGTACCCCACCGCCGTGAAGCACGGAAGTGCAGCACAACGTGCAGCGCTCAGCTCGTCGACAGAGAGAAGCGGCCCGGCAAGCGCGACGAAAGCGCCAAAGATCATGATGAGCAGAAACTTGCGCTGCGACAGACGAATGACCTTGTGTGACCATACTCTGGCGAGCGCAAGCAGGAAGACGAAGGTGAAGGCATACCCGAACATAACGAGCCCCACTCCGGCGCTCTTCAAGCTCGCGTGGTCGCAGCTGGCTTCGAACGCTTCAATGTCCGGGCAGTATCGCAACGCGTCTTCCGAGTTCTGCGTCAGCGTCACAGTACGCAGAGAGTTCGCGCACGCGCTCACGGTCATGTTGTAGTCTTCGTTGGAGCAAGCCATGACAAAGTCGACGGGGACGGTGGTGGTGTTGCCCGGAAAGATCTCGGCTTGAAACGTTGTCACTGTACGCGTCCCTGCATCAATAGTGCCGACCGAGTTCTGCGCTTCATTGTAGATGTTGAGAATATCGTACGTCGCCACGCTACGATCACCAGCGGCGTCGAGTGCAATGGAGCCCGAGGTACCGTTGTAAGTCATTTCGCGGATTGCTTCCCGGATCCGTGTGGCGTTTGCACGCTCAGAAGCCGTCAGAGGATGAAGAGCACGAAGTGCAAGCATCATGGCATCGTAGTAATACCCGTTCCACATGTCCTTGGCTTTGCTCTTTCCGACTTCGACAGAGTTTCCGTTCGCAGCTGTCAGCATCGCGCCGAGGTTGGCGAACATGCCGGTGGTATCATCGTAGTGGCTATCCACGCACGAGAACCAATCCTGATGCGCCTGACCTTCCGTGTCCATCCAGGGCACAAGGCCGATGAAGCCGTGAAGAAGCTTTTCCATATCAACTAGCTTTTCAGCGGGTAGGTTCCTGAGGTTGCTCGAGAGGGTAGTGATCGTCAGCTCTGTAGTGAGCCACGCCCAGCCTTCGTCGAGCATTCCTGTCGCGTTGGCGATGACGAGAGCATCGCGCGCAGGCTCCATTGCGATCATGACGACGCGGACGCCCGACGCTCTGATCTTGCGCAAAGCTTCGGAAATCTGAGACTCCGTGTAGTCGCTTGTAAGGGTGTAGCTGGTGACTTGTGCGCCGAGCGACACCGCGGTCTCCGCAAAGACGTTGGTGATGCCTTCAAAGTACGCCTCGGACGAGATGGAGAGCGTGGCGATCTTCGTCCAGCCCTGTGTATTGACGGCGTATTCTGCGAGCATCGCGCCTTGGTAGTTATCGGAAGGGATGACACGCGAAAAGTAGCTGTACGAGTCAGTGTCGCTCAGTAGAGGGGACGTGGACGTGGCGCCAATGACATTCTTCTCGTAAATGGTTCCGATGATGGAAGCGCCTCGTGCAACACTGCTGTACGACGGCCCTACAATCAGATTCACGCCAGACTCGCGCATGCACAAGCCTGCTTGAACCCCACCAGAAATACCTGAGCCAGAATCGATCCAGAGCATGTCGAGATCGGCGACGTGCGACATAAGACCATCACTGCGCGCTTGCTCCCAGGCACACATGGTGGTGAAGTCACTTCCTGGCCCTGATGAAAGCGACCGTAAGACGCCGACGCGGTAAAAGTCATCGCTCGGAGCTTGCGAGTCTTCGCCGATCGTGTCTTCGTTGCAGACTCTGTCAGAGAAGTACTGGTTGCAGCTGTTTGTTCCGCAGTCGCCATAGTCGCTCTTTGTCTCTGCAACTAACCCGTAGGAGATGATGAGAGCGAAGCCCGTCTTGAGCCTCATGGTGTCGGAATGGCCACCGCGTGCACTTGTCTAATCTGCTTGACCGGTAGCAGGAAATTCAGCTTTGCTATAAAACCTCGACAAAGTCCAGAGAATCGCAGAAAGAGGGAGGTGATCTTCGCCGAGGCTCTGCTTGAGATTGGTTCAGAGATGGTGAGCAACCAACGATTGTGGTTTGCTTGGAAACTTTGTCGCTCATTCTTCTTAACTACTTCCAGACAGGCCCTTTCGTTGGTTGAGCGAGCTTATCTATCCTTTTGCAACGGCTCACACTCCTCAAAAGTGCAGATGAAGCACCCGTGGCCGTTGGTTTTGGTATTCGTGGCCTGTGAAAGCCCCGAGACTCCGAAAGAAGAATCCTTGCTGAGACCTTTGGAAGTAGGAAACGCCTCGTGCAATCTTGCATGGACGAGCTTTGCGAAGCGACATCGAGCCATTTCTTCCAGGAGTCGCACGGAGTATATTTCATCGTCTGCTGCTGTCTGTAGTTCCAAGCCGATCTCCGGCGTTGAAAAGAATACAGCGGTATACACTGCGTATGGAGACGTGTCGAAACCGACGCCGAAAAGGTTCTCTGCGTTCCTGCGTCGCAGAGCGCAAGCTCGTCGGTTCTCGCGTGCACAGCGCCACAGCGCCACAGCCACAAGCCTACAAATTTCATTTTCTCCCAACGTACGCGACAAAGAAGAAAGAAGGAGGGATGTGCATCAAGAATGTGTGGCTTTTTTGGGCACGATCACATAGTGCACATAACCTCCTCCTCCTCCTCCTCTTCCTGTTTGCGAAGAATCTTCGCATCGTACGGAGTCGACTTTCTATGTGTGCAGGCCTACCCCGGACTTAAAAAGTAATATGGTTTTTGACCGTTGTGGTGGCAACGCCGCCCAGCCCTGACCGACTGTCCCTAGACATAAGTAGCTGGGACTCTTTGTCAGCTGCAGCTGGCAGCCCTTCGGCCAGCGCCACCTAGCCCGCCGGGGCCATCGACTGCAAGGCATTTTGAAGAAGACAGATGCAGACGGTCATAACTGGATTCGGAAGCACGGTCCCGAAGCACGGAATCGGGGCTGCTCGAAACGGACACGGGGAAACTTGCTTCGGATGCGGGGCTTGAGAACGCGGACGCGGGGCTTGAGAACGCGGATGCGGGGCTCGTGAAGACCTATTTTAGAGACACTTGGTTGCGGACGCACGGATGTAAAAAATAAATAAAAATAAATTGCTTCCGGCCCAGCCGTACTTGTCCATCGTTGGAGAACTGATTGTTGGATCAATGGAGGGCGTCCCGAAAAAACGGACCAGCGAATCTAGCTCGCTTTCGACGGGGGTCTCAGCTTTTGGAAAGAAAGGTTATCCTGCGAGGGTATACGTATACACAGCCTCGATGAAACAAAAGGAACATAACATCACGAATTATACAGAGGATTGCGAGTATGGAGGAGGGGCGGGTGTCTCAAAGGATCTCCCATCGAAGGAGGATCCGCGATACCCGCCGGAGCCCTCCGTTCCTGCCAAGTAGGTGTTGACGCCCTCGGTGTTGTTGAGGTACGAAGGCCCTTTTGAGACTTTGTACGAGCTTTGATTCCCGTCGGATGACGACCCGTTGATCGTGACATCCTTGTGCACGTTGATGAGCTTCGGGACCATGATGAGGCAGACTGTGACAATGCAAGTGAGGACAATACCAAGCGTGGCGTAGAGGTGGAGCTGAGCGTATGAAAGATCAAGTCCGAGGACAATAGAAAGCGTGACAGTGGAGAGGAGAGCACCATTGTAGACGGAAAGGAAAATCCAGCGCGCCTCACTGAGCTCGGAGCTGACGTTGCGGATCTTGTACGAAACAAAGCAACCGTATGCCGTCATGAGACCAAGAAGAACAATGACCAGGATTCCCATGGTCATGGACTCGACACCACAGGTCTCAGACTCGACGAGGTGCACTGTGCCGTCACCGTCCGATACGGTCTGCTGCACAGTCACGGGCACCGGAGGATCGACCAGGAACATGGCAACGAGGAGCGCAGAGGTGAGGAGGATGAGAACAAAGAGACGGCGGTACAGCATGTGGTTGGAGATCTTCATGAGGCGAAGCTTGGTGTTGTGCACGAGCACGTTGACACGCCATGTTTTAACAAAGAGCGGGCCGAAGAGCAGCACATAGCCAATTGCAGTAAAGCACGGGAGTGCGGCACAACGAAGCTCGTCGAGAGTTCCCATGGACAGAAGAGGGCCTGCAAGAGAAATAAAGGCACCAACCATCATGATCAAGAGGAACTCGCGCTGCGACAGCCGGATGACCTTGTGGTTCCAGCAGGCCAGGAGAGAAATGGTGGCCAAGAGCACAAAAACGAGACCGACCACAACGAGGGGCATACTGGCGTCCGTAAAGAGCGCATGGTCGCACGCAGCCTCAAACGGTTCAATGTCGGGACAGTACCGCATCGACTCGTTGCTGTTTTGCGTATAGGTGATGGTCCGCATGGAGCCGTGGCAGGTGCTGACCGTCTGATCGTAATCATTTTGCAAATCGCAGTCCATTACGTAGTCAACAGGGACGGTCAGCGTGTCTCCAGGAAAGTGAGCGCTCTGTGTCATGACAATGGAATCGTCGGCGGAGTTGATGTACCCAATCACATTGTATGTCTCGTTGAAGATGTTGAGAATTTCGTAGAGCATTTCCGTGCGCTCTCCCGTAGAGTCCATGATGATCGAGCCTGAAGTTCCGTTGTACGGAGTGTCGCGAATGGCCTCCCGGACGACCGTGGCATCCATTCGTTCGGTTGAGTCCAGAGAAGCCAAGGCTTTCATGGTGACCATCATTGCGTCATAGTAGTAGCCATTCCACATGGTCTTGATAGTTTCGAGACCAGCGCTTACCGACCCCTCACGAGAGGTGGCGGCTTCGCCCATGCCAGCGAACATTCCGGTGGTGTCATTGTAGTGTTCGTCAATGCAGCTTTGCCAAGCCGTGTACGCGTCGCTTTCGGTGTCCATTCGAGGTACGAGGCCAATAACACCGTCGAGGAGGGTCTCCATACCGTCAATCTTGGAGTCAGGCAAGTTCCAAAGGTTGCTGTAAAGGATGGAAATTGCAGACTCGGTGGTGAGCCAGCCCCACCCCGCCCCGAGCATGTCCAAGTCTTTAGCGACGGTGAGGGTATCGTGCATGGGAAGCATGGCAGCCATGATAACGCGCACACCCGAGTTCTTAATTTTGGTAAGAACTTCCTCAAGCTGGCTCTGGGTGAACTCGGCGGGGATGGTGTAGCTCGTGATCTCCGCACCAAGCTCAACAGCTGTGCTTACGAAGACGTCGGTAATGCCTGAAAAATACAGGTTCGTGGCGATGGAAATGGTCGCAATCTTTTGCCAATCGTTTTCGACCACAGCGTAACGCGCCAGCATGGATCCTTGAAAGTTATCTGAAGCAATAACGCGGGAAAAGTAGCTGTACGTGTCGGTGTCGTTCAGAAGAGGGGACGTGCACACCGTACCGACGGTGTTCTGCTCGTAAATGGTGCCCACCATGGCAGCGCCTTGCGCGACAGTGCTGTAGCTGGGGCCGACTGCCAGGTTCATTCCCGAGTTGCGCATGCACAGGCCTGCCCTGACGCCACCGGTAATATCCTCCCCGGCATCGAGCCAGATGAGCTGGGTATTACTAGCACCATCCAAGCCTGCATCCTGGGCGTGCTGCCAGGCACACATGGCTGCGAAATCGGGCCCGTTGTCTGCCGTGAGATCGCGAATGATGCCGATCGTCACCATGCTGGTCGTGGGTTCGTACAGGCCTTCGCTGGCGACGTCCTCGGCGCAGATACGGTTTTCAACATAGTCGTTGCAGCTGTCGGTCGCGCAGGTGCCATATCCGCTCGCGCCTGCGATGACGGCGCTGGCCACGAGGGCGGCGACCGCAGCCCAGGATTGCGCCTTCTTCTGCGACGGCGCCATGTTTTCCTGGCTTACTCGCCTGCCTCGTGCCTACTTTGCCTGCTTGGCTGCTTGCTGGCTGCCTGGCTGGCCGCTTGCTTTGCTCACCGCGAGCAAGCGAGCAAGCGAGCTCGGGTTAGGGAATTGGAGCAGGGTGGGCGGGGGTGGAATGGACTGCCAGCTTGCTGGTCGAGACCGCCTGGTCTGGTCTTCCGTCCCGGGCGAGCGGGCGAGTGCTCGCTCGTCCGGATCGGCTCGGATCGCTCACGGGTGGGCGCGCGCGGCCGTGCTGGACGGAAGGTCTCTCGCTGCTGTTCTGCTTTCCGCCGCCGCTTGCTCGTGCTCTCTGCTCTGTTCCGCTCTGCTGCACGCGCGTGCCACTTGCTTCCGCAAAACCGCGTGTGTTGCGGTAATTCTCTCGTCCACGTTCCGGCCGCCTCCCGCGCCGGTCCCTCTAATCCACTCTAAGATTAGCTGCGGGTGCTGCGGGGGAGGAGGGTGGACGCTTTCACTCCTTCTTTTTCTTTCCTTTTATCATTTCTTTCATCATTTCCGTCCATTCTTTCTTCTCTCGCGCGGTGCGTTCACTGCAACGATTCATCTCATGCCTCCCGCTTTCATCCCACGCCCTCTTTCTTTCAGCCTGCACGTCAGGCGCGTCTCCGCTGCCTGCAGCCGCGTGCGCCGCTGCCGTGCGAGCGGGGGAAGAAGGCAAGCAAGCAAGCAAGCAAGCCCTGCGCGAGCCGCTGGCCGCCGTTGCGCGCCGGCGCGTGCACGCGACGCAGCGCACGTGCGGACGCTCGGCCGTTCGCCCGCTGCCGCTCGCTCCAAGGAGCTAGCTACGCTACTGCTGAGCACTGGCCATGTGGCTGATAGATTGCGGCAGAGCAAGGAGAAGAAGACCATTTCGACACGTGCCGAGAATCCCGAAATCTTTCCATCCGCGCTGCCGCTCCTGCTCCGCGGCGCGCCGCGCTCCGGCCTTGAAGGTACGGCGAGGAACGCCCGGCAGTCACTCGGGCCGGGCCGCAGCATCGCGCACAACTTGGCGCGGGCGCAGGCCGCGGCGGGTGCCTCGCAGTGAGTGGATGGATGGATGGACGCATGGACAGATGAACGCAGAAATGGATGCGTGGATCGATGAATGGGTGGATGGAGGGAGGGAGGGATGGAGGGAGGGAGAATCACATCACTGCAGGCTAGCTCGCTGCGCTGCGTGCGCGGACGCGCAGGCTTGGCCAGCCTGCCTACACGGAAGCAAGATATCCTGCTACAGCTGCAGCAGCTGCTGCTGCTGCTTTTGCTGCAGAGAGGAGCCAAATGAATGAACCGATGAATGATCCTTCCTTTGCAGAGAAGCCAATCGGACGTCCAGGCAGGCACGCGCGTGCTGCGGCTCCCCGTGCAGCCATGCTAGCAGCAGAAACTGGAGCGATTCGGCGAAGGTGGGCGCAGCGTCACATTCATTCCATCGAGCGCGTGCAAGTCGTGCGGCTCGAGAATCAATCAACTCGCCGCGTCTCTATCCCACGCGCGAAGCGAAATTCACGCGCTGTTTCTGAGCGAGCGAGCGAGCCATGCGTGGTGGCGGTGCGAGACGGAAGCAGTGGCAGGCTGCAGCAGCAGCGGCAGCTTCCGCGCTTGGACTAGGCTATTTGCGATGATGGACCGCCTGACGAAGAAGGAAAGGGGAAGCAAAGCAAGCAAGCAAGTAAGCAAGCAAGTAAGCAAGCAAGAGATGAAAATAAAAAGAAAGGAAGGAAGACACGCCTGGCAGCAGCTGGCAGCGCATCGCTTATTCGAAAGCATGCCTGTTTTTTTGTTTTTTTTTCTAAACAGTCAGACAGATCGGCACAGGCAGGCAGGCAGGCAGGCTTCTTCGAGCTGTGCAAGCTTGTCCCGTTTCACTGTCAAGCAACTCGCCTACTCCTGACTGGCGCATTTCCGTTCTTCATTCCCTTCATCCATTTCTGATTCATGGGCAGCCAAGAAAGCGTGGCAGTGCCACTGGACTCTGGACAAGTGGCGAGGCGTCCTGATCATCGAGAAGCGACACGAGCTGTAGACCCGCCCCGAAGATAAAGCTAAAGTGGATTTTCGAAGCCAGTCAGCCAGTCAGCCAGGGCAGCTGGCTGGCCAGCCAGCCAGGCGAAACCGCCAATCAAACACCGTTGCCAACCAAGACTTGCAATAGCACAACCCATAGCAACTTGAGCAACCACTAGTCAAATCGTGCGGACGGGGGCGGGGACGGAGCGGAGCCGGAGGTGCCGCGCCTCATCAATATTCTCTGTCTAGGAAGGCAGGAGAGAGTTTTGGGGCGTCCCCGCAGTCGGGCCCCGCACCATGGGACTTGGAATTTGAACGGTCAGGGGAGAAACAAGCAAAGACGCTCGACAGGCTTGGTTGCTCGCATGGCCTGGTGCTGCTCGCTGATTATTGTACAACGCGAGCAGCAGCAGCATCCAGCTAGAGCGTCTTGGACGCCTCCGACAAGGGGTCGCGCGGCCGCTGCTTCCCACGCGAGCACGCCCTGCCGGGTCTGTTTTGAACCCGCTGCAGCCTAAAAAACTTCTCGCCTTTGGAACTTTTCAAAATTCCTTTCCAAGTCTCCTTTTTTTCATACTTTCCAATTCGTGAGGTCGCAGATCTGAGCGGCCCGCGAAGCCGCGGAGGCATCGCTTGCGACGCGCCAGTGCCGGCCCAGCATCTATTCGCTTTCAGCCAGCCGCAGCAGGGAAGCTACCCTTTTCCGCGTCCAGCGCTGGGCGCGAACGGTGCAGCCATCCCGATGCCGGCTGCCTGCCGCCGCCGCTGTGCGCGTCGCCAACCCCGGCCCCGGTCCTGGTCTCGGTCTTGCGCCGCCCCGTCCGTGTCTTGGAAGCGGGGGCCCTACACCTGGACCGGCGGCCCTTCCTGCAGCTTCTCCTTCTTCCTCCACGCGGGAGGGGGGCGGGAAGAATTTGCGGCCAGAAACGTAATCTCAAGACCCGGCGCCTGGCTGGCAGTCGCTATAGGAAGCACTCTCTTTTTTTTGTGGTCGAGGCGAGGCGCCTGCTGGCGAGAGAGACGGAGACAGGAGAGACGGGAGAGACGAGCCGAGACGGGGCCAGGCCGGCCAGCCTCCGCCATGAAACCTTCCATTCCTTCCCTTTCCTTTCCTTTCCTTTCCTTTCCGCGACGGCGGCCGCGGTCGCTGTGCGTCGCTCGTGCGTAGGGCGGTGGTCGGTCGGTCGCCATGGTCGCTGGCGAGGCGAAGCGAAAGCACAGAGGAGCGGCCGGGTGGGCCGGCCGGCCTCCGAGAGACACGCGATGTCAAGGACTTGCAGGCCTACCAGCGAGAGACCGCAGCTGCGGCCGCTTCGTGCGGACGCACGCACGTACGCAACGCACGCAAGCACGCACGCACTGTGAGTTCTGCCTCTTAGCGAGCGAAACTACTTGCGTGCATCCATATGCACGCTCGCTCGCTCGCTCGCTCCCTCCGGGGCGCGTGCTCCCATGCCGACACGGCTGCCATTGAAGGCCGAGAGCGAGTGAATGAATCCCTTTTTGACCAATAGGCTGGCTAACGCCTGGCGCCCGTCTCCCTTCCCCCCTTCTTGCCGTAGCTGCAGACCGAGTCGCGGGCAACCAGCTGCAAGAAACGCTGGCCATTGCTCGCCCCCTACGAGCATGGCACGCGGTGCGAGACGAACAGCCTCGATCGTCCACAGCATCCAGCCATAAATGCAAGCAACAGCAACACAGGCAACGCAGGCAACACAAGGCAGCGAGCGACCGCAGTGGCCGATGGCAGAGCGGCCAGCCAGCTCCGTATCGCGCTGCGGGCGTGGAAAGGAAACTCGCTCAAGGAAGGGATGGCCGCAGAGGGAAAGGTATGTAATCGTGGCCTGGGTTGCGTGGGTTGCGCAGGGCCACGGCACTCGCTGCTCGCGCCGCAGGACAGGTGCAGAGCCGGACACGCGAAACCGGACTCGGAACTAGCTGGCTCTGGCCGGCCGTGCCGGGTGCAGCAAAAGGCAGCAGCTGCAGACGATACACAGTCAAAGTCATACCGCGAGCGGGCCTCGCTTGCTCTGGCTGGCCGCGTTGCCCTGCGTTTCGGACATCGCCGAGCGAAGTCTTTGAGGCATCCCGATCGGCCGCTGGGCCGAGCGGCTGGCGGCTGCGGACTGCTGCAGCTGGACAGTAGCTTGCTTGTAAGGTAATTCGAAGGGTGCGTCGCAGGGGTTGCTCGCAGAGAATTTCTAATCGATGGCTGACGCGTAAAATTCGCGAGGGTACTTATCACTTTAATTTTTATTTTTTTTCTCGTTGAGAGATTTTCCACGCGGCTACGAGGTGGCGAAATTTAACAGACCCAGTGCGCTTGTTCGGGGGGGTAGCATGGATAGGAGACGTGAGGAGGGGGGTAGGAAAAAATGGGCGCACAGCGAGGCACAGCATGAGAAAAAAAACGACTAAGTACACCCTCTGTAGCAAGGGTGGAAAATGAGTCGAAGGTCGCCCACTGTGGCAAGAGTGTAGAATGACTCCAATCCCTGCAGTAAGGGGGTGGGGAGGAAAATGAGCCCAAAATTCGTCAAAGTCCAGCTGATGTAGTGAAGGGTCGTACAAAGACACTGCAAATTCAAGAAGGAAACGTTTGTACACAAATGATTTCGTTCAAGCAGTTTCGGCAGTGGTAGCACGGCTCATAAGAACTACCTTCACGGGTCTTGAAAAGAGTCCTCACCATCCTTGCGTCCTCTGCTTGAGATGCTCGTACGATCTGTAAACGGTGTCTTCCACACTGTATAAGGAGTCTCCAAAACCAATCTTGTTGCGAATTGTATCATCGGTGATGGGATCCTTACGTGTCACACGCATCTCTTGATCAAGACAGTCGAAGAACTCCTTAAAGTTGACGGTCAGTGCCATTTGTCTGCCTGCATACTCGAGCCCAAAGCCAACATCCGTCTGCAGGTTCTGGTCAAGATGGGGATGAAAGGACTTCCCCTGCTGTAAATTTTCTTGCTGCTGTCTGACGAAGTGCAGTCCTGCTTGGCGGTTGGTTCGTGCCTCAGGAATTCTTGGTCGCTTTGCACGCGCGTCTTGACGCGTGTCGCTGCTCCCGGACATCGCGTTTGTTTGCGTGTATTGCAAAGACGGCCCGTTGGTCTCTGACGTCGGTGCAACGCCCTGGGATCCAGCCCCCACGTTCGTGGCGCCTGACGTTACACAGCTTGATGCTTCGTGCCTGCTCTGCGACGTGGAGATGTTGCAGGAACCTACATTCGAAGAATCAAGCGCTGTAGCTCCTTGCGATGCCCTTAGTGCCTCCATCCTTGAAGGTGTTCCAGATGAACTAGTCTCGGATAGGTCGTTTATGGCTGACGCGCGCTTATCTGCAAGAGCGCAACGCTCAGCCAATGAGCTCAGCGTTGCGTGCTCAATCTGTCGTAGCTCTCGCGCGCGATTCGCTTGCTGCCCGGCATTCAAAAGTAAGTCATCAGGGTCAAGCGTATGCTGTTGACGCAATCTGGGGCGGTCAGGCCCGAAGGGTCTCACTCGCGTGCTCTGTTGGTGTCCACTTGTAATGGGCATGATTGGGCGAGGCAATGGCTCGCCAGGAAGAGCGGGCTCCGCACTCCTGTTAAATGATGATTTGTCATTTTGCAGAAGCTCCGCAAAGTGCCGTACATGCTCCGCGATGTCTGTTCCAGTCTGCGCCGACGCGAAAAATTCCTCCCAAAGCTGCTGCACCTGATCGACCTCGGAGGGCTTGGTAAGCTGAGCTAGAAGAGATGTCGTCTTTCGGGCCATCGCAAAGATCTCAACCATCTTCGCAGAAAAATCGGTGACCAGCGAGCGACTCTGAGATATGAGGTCGGCATCCTGCAACGCTAAACCCTGCTCGGTGACGTTTTCATCCTCGTCCTCGTTGATGGAATGAGTGCTCAGGCAATCATCGTTGCCAGAGGTGCTGTCACCAGCATCGCCAAAGCAACTCCCTTGATCGCTGATCACAGACGCGATAGACGTGCTCTCAGGTGGATCCATCTCGATTACATCCGTACCCCACTCTCTCTCCACCTCGTGAGAAGTCGTCTCGCGTCCAAAATCACCGTAGTCCTCAGATTCATTGTGAGCCGCTAACACGGGTCGTGTTGTTATTGGGAGCTCATTGGCATTAATCACCCACGCTTGAGCGGGTAGATTGATCAGACCGTGCGCTTCTAGAGTCGAAAGATACATCCGGTCAACCCTTCGTTCCTCCAATAGCAGCAGAAGCCTCCCAATCCAACGATTTCGCTTACCATCGAACGAATTGACCTTGAGCTTTCCATGAAGGCTTTCAAGAAACATATTAGTTCGCGGCAAATTTCCCTGATGGTCCTTAATGTCAGCGCGCCCGGCAAAAGACCATTTCGACCAAATGTCGTCATTGAAGTAATAGGTGTTCAAATACGCAACCATTCCGTGGCAATTGGCGGACGCCAACTCCGCTCGAATGTTGTGGATTCGTTCGAGCAGTTGATTCTTGTCGAAGCATGTGATCGCTTTGTGAAGCATGTTGTAGATCTTGTGCTTAAAAGCCTGAAGACTCACACGTGCTACGTGCTCTCTTCGCGCGCCTTTTGCCCTATTTCTTGTGGTAAGATCTTTGTTCACAGAATCAGGTCCCTCTGAAGCTTGCAGAGGTGGAGCTTGCGTAATTTTAGTCTCCGCGTTCGATTTGAGTGCCTTTACGACATGCCACATGCACCAAAGGCTTCGACACACTGGCCAAATTCTCTGTGCTCCGGCGAACGGCTGAGGCGCCATGTCCGAGAGAATTGCCGTCGGTGCCCATTGACGGTCCCCATGAAGCGTAGCAAGCAATCGCCATATACACTCGTACACATCTACAGTCTCATGATTTGTCACAACGAACAGAACCTCACGACCTCGCCCCATGTCATCTTTCACCATCACTGTGATAAGCTTTACGTTCTCCTTGACCGACACATTGTGAGTCGCGTCTGTCATGAGCAAAGAGCCGAATCTTCGAAGGTCAGCAAGCATTGCGTCGTCTGCGGCCGCAATGAAGAGCAGTTTTTCTGAGGCTGCATCGTTGGAGAGGACTCCGCCAGCAAGAGACGTCCCGAGGCAGACATCAGCTGACGCGTGAACCCCATACGGTTTGTAAACCTTGTAGAAATCACCTAAAGAGTCATTCTGGATGCGACGCTCAATGTCTTCCTCGTCGTACTTGCCGCATCTCCATGAGATGTTGTACTTTGATGCGACGGCGACAATGTCACTTCTGCGGATGAGATGGTCTCTTGTAAATGACACACCGGAGCGACCGGAAACAGACCGCCGGAGCTCCGCAACGTGCTGTTTGTATACCTGGTGGATTGAGAGCCCTTGTTGGAGTTTCTTTAAGATCATGAGCGATGCTTCTTCAGAACGGCGTTGCATGGACACAGTGGCCGCAACATTGCAGGAGTGCAGTTGGGATCCATCGGAGGGATTGAATCGTACGAAAAGGAGCGCAACATGTGGTGCGTTACTGAATTGAACCTTCAAGACCACAACATCACATCCACAAGATTCAGGTTGAACCCGTTTTCTTTTGGTGCCCATCTTCATTCGCAGTTGATGACCCGCTGCCAGTGGCTTCGTGGAGAAGCCTGCCTGCCGACCGGCCCAGGCTTCGGCAATGTCAACGAGGGCCTGTGCTGCTTCGTAACCCTTGCGTACGGTGTCGAAGTCGAGTACTTCATTGCTTCCATTCTTCGCAAAGCTAGCAAAATCTGCAATCGCCTTCACGCCATGAAACAGATGATCCATCTGCTCATCTACGGCTGCTCGAGAAGAAAGACGCGGCCTTGAAGCGATACCTCCCGCAGAATTCCTCTCCGTGGGGTACTGTTGTGTATTCGCAGGAGGAAGAGAACCACTACGGCATACATCGGGCTCTGCTGCTGCAGGAGACGTGGAGGAGTTGTCTGCTCTGGGTTCGGGTGCTGTGCCATGCGAGCTCAACACTTCTCCTGAGTCTAATGCTGAACAAATAGATTGAAATAGCTCGCCGCTCGCAATCGCATTTACTACCGCAACACGACGAGCATTCTTGTTCCCATCAAACCAGACCATGTGGGGCCGGGAAAAGGCAACTTTGCGCGTGCGGGTAGTGTATTCGAGAAGACCATGAATCTGCTTGAGGTCGTGCAACTGAACCATAGCAAGACGGTGTTTGGATCCACGTGACATGCTTCCACCTTCTTGTCGAGATCGCTTGACACGACATGACCAGCGCTCAGTCCACGAAGTAAGGGGGGCATCGGCTTGTACTGCCCGATCAAGGTCAGCCTCAGCCTTCTTGATAATTTTGTTCTTATGCAGTGTCTTGGGCCATGTATCTGCGGTGCGCCCCCCTTGATCGTCGACGAGAATGGATGGGATTGGCTTGGCTTGGTCACGGAACGCGCTAAGGATAACGCGTGCAGCCACAGAGAAGCCGTTTTGAGGTGCACGGCCTTCAGAGGAAACATCGTTTAAGGACGCCAGAAAGGTAAAGAAGCCTCTGCCAGGCTTTGCTTCCCGTCCACAACCTTGAGACATTGTGCTCTTCACATTGAGAAGCTTGAGGACTTCATCTGCATCATCAAGAGTCTTGAAGACCAGCACCTCAGCGCCCCCCTCAAATCTATTCTTCTTACCGCGGTACATTGCGCGTGAGCGAACTGCGTCAAAGATGTATTCATCTGGATGCCGCTCTCGCTCAGGAAGCACCTGTCGATCGCACCCTTCGCTTGATCCTCCCGTGGTAGTCATCGACGGGAAAAAAGGTGCTCAACGTTCTGAGCCCGGCTCAATCCGTAGAGTCGCCTGCTGAGGTCGAATGCGCGCGCGCGGGTAAGGGCACGAGCACGTGCACGTAGATAGCCTTCTCCGCAGAGATGAGGCACTTGCTTGCTTTCGCGACGACAACGATTGCGAAGCGTGGAAAGGAGGTCGAAGCGACGATGACCAATACAAACGGCTGCTGGGGATGCAGTTGCTCACAAAGGCAACGCGCGGAAACGCAGAAGTATGCAGCTTTAGGGAGTCTCGCGCACCCGTCCCCCGCCCAGTGAAGCTGCCGTCGCCACGCGCGCCGACGTGCGCGGCAACGCACAGACGGC